>JASANA010000313.1:0-11525 GCA_030248095.1 Ptycholaimellus sp. GST1_10
TCTCGTGGGAAAGCGGTTTTCATTGCCTACAAATGAATGTCTTAGCCTAATCATGAGGGCCATTTAAGTTTTTGACCGCGGAGCGGCCCGAAGGGCCGCTCCGCGGTCTATAGAGGTTACTCAACTTTTGTCCTCATGTGTATATATTTCTGGTAATTCTGGGAACGGGCGAATTCTCAACGGATTTGGACAAACTTTTTTTTTCCTGAAAGGTAATAATGTTTTAGGAAGATATCGCCGGTAGGAAGCGGTCCCCGAGCATTTGAAACATTACTTTTTTGGGTAGAAAGGCTTGAAAACTGCAATATAGCGTTTTTGCGCTGTAGCTCCTTTAATCTTGAGAATTGCACAGAAGACTTGAGTTTTTTTGTTCACAAGTCGTATATAACGATTGCAAATATATGCTTACTTTTGAAAATGGTTGAGAAACCACAGACTTTTCATCTTGAGTGACAAACTTTCACACATAACAATAGCATCAATAATCAGTAGCAGCTGAACGGCTGAGAATTGCACAGAAGACTTGAATTTTTTGTTCACAAGTCGTATATAACGATTCCAAATATATGCTTACTTTTGAAAATGGTTGAGAAACCACAGACTTTTCATCTTGAGTGACAAACTTTCATGCATAACAATAGCATCAATAATCAGTAGCAGCTGAACGGCTGAGAATTGAACAGAAGACTTGAGTTTTTTTGTTCATAAGTTGTATATAACGATTCCAAATATATGCTTACTTTTGAAAATGGTTGAGAAACCACAGACTTTTCATCTTGAGTGACAAAGGTTCATGCATGACAATAGCATCAATAATCAGTAGCACCTGAACGGCTGAGAATTGCACAGAAGACTTTGGTTTTTTGATTGACAAGTCATATATAGCGATTCCAAATCTGCGTTTACTTTTGAAAATGATTAAGAAACCACAGACTTTTCCTTTTGAGAGACAATGTGCACCTTCACAATGAAAATTTTCCTTTATTTTCAGGTGTTGCTACATGTGAAGTTAGAAGCGCTCCGCGGTCACCTATTGCGCTTTGCGCCATATACTTGTTTATGCAAATTTAGGCAAAGTTGAAAAGTAAAAGCGAACCCTCGCAGCCTCCATAAACGAAGCGAACGCAGCCTTCACCACGCACATGGCCAAACATGGGTATGTGCGCTAGACATCGACCGCGATCCTGAGGTCCTGTCAAGCCCATTCCAGAAGCCAGCTGATACAAAAAATAACCAGCTTGAAATCGCAGCGCATGAATTCGAAAGGGATGACCGAGGTTCCTGCCGCAATATGGCCCACCAGGATCATGGCTAGAACCGTCAGAGCAATGTAGGCCTGCATTTCTTTTTTTCTCTCCCCTAGTTTGCTGTCTGCTTAGAGCTTTGGGCAGGCAGGCAATGCAGACGAAATTAGCATGTGAAATGGACGAGCCAAACTGTAGTTGCGCTTTGCCAGGCATAATTCCTGAGCAAACAAGGTATTCTCGGCTGTTGCCAAGATGCGCGGCCTCTGTTCCAAGAAATATTGTCAAGGTACATGAGCAAAATGTATTATTAAGTTGTTGTTGTTGTTGTATTATTAATTCTATGTTTTGAAAAATTTCTAAAAATTTCGCCAAACCCCAATAATGGTGCCAAGCCATTACTAAGATGGACTTTCATGCGAAATTTCAGGTAATTTCATCGAAAAACCAGTGATTTACGATTTTTAGTGTTTTGAAACATCAAAAAATTGAGTTTTGCGTGAAAATCAAAAAATTTCGCCAAGCCCTAATAATGGTGCGAAGGCATCACCAAGGCGGACTTTTATGCAAAATTTCAGCTAATTTCATGGAAAACCAGTGATTTAAGATTTTTAGTGTTTTGAAACATCCAAAAATTGAGTTTTGGGCGAAATTCAAAAAATTACGCTAAGCACCAAAAATGGTCCCGAGGCACCGCCTAGGCGGACCTTCATGCAAAAAATCAGCCAATTTCGTTGAAAAACCGCGGAGTACGGGCATGCCACACACATATATTGGGCTGGCGCGAACGGAGCTTTAGCGGAGTGTCAGCGCCCAGCCCCTCTTTTCGACCCAGGTGTACGTTTTCAGGGTTATTGCTAGATCTCAATTTTGATAAGGCTCTAGCTCATGACAGGAAGCTTCAATCGTTCTAATTCCTGTTGCATTGGAAAGAGCATCTGCAAATTGTCCAAAACTCGCGAGGAATCGTCAGAAAACGGCAGAATTATAGATAAAATCGCTGAAAACCATTTGTCCGAACTCCTTCTCCTTTTTCTTCTTCTTCTTCTCCTCCTCCGCATCTATTCAATGGACGATAGTAGGTATTCAATTGGCCAACAGTAACGGGTGAGCAAAGACATAAGTGTATTTAATTAATATAGTCTAATTGGATAAACAAAGCATGCGGCTGTATGGTCAAGTGGTTTGTTCGCCTGATGTGGATCTGTGAGGGCTGGGTTCGAATCCTCCTCATTGTAAATATTTTTTTGTTTTATGTATAAAAAGTGGGAGAAATATCTGGTACCATCGGCAAGCCTAAATTGAATCTCTTTTCTCCCAAAAATTCGATTACCCTGAGTTCAAAGTCAAAGAAATACATCTACTACTAGTGGAATCTGCTGAGCCACCTGCATTTTGTTTTTGCGTGCAATGGAAAGAGCCTCTGAACTGCGCGCTAAAACAAAATGCAAATGTCTTAGAAGCTGATTCCACTAGTAGTAGATGTATTTCTTTGACTTTGAACTCAGGGTAATCGAATTTTTGCGCGGCCGAAGGCCGCCTGCCGCGGAGGGCAGGGCAGTCAGAGCTCCGTAGGCCCGAGGGCATGGGTGCGGAGGCCCCGGAGCGTAGCCTAGCATGCGAAGCATGCTAGGCGAAGCGTAGGGGCCGTAGCACCCGTGCCCGGAGGCCGGAGGAGCTCTGGCGCCCTGCCCAAAGCGGCGGGCGGCCAAGGCCAGCTTAAGCAGTTACCCCATTTTTGCGTCCGTCTTTCGCATATATATATATCTGGTACCATCGGCAGGCCAAATCTGGGACTCTTTTCTCCAAAATTTGCAATTCCCTCGAGCAAAAAGTCAAGGAAATACATTTTCTACTAGTGGAATCTGCTGCTTGGACAGTTGCATTTTGTTTTTGGCGCGCAGTTCAGTGTCTCTTTCCATGCGCGCCAAAAAACAAAATGCAGATGACGCAGCAGATTCCACTAGTAGAAAATGTATTTCCTTGACTTTTTGCTCGAGGGAATTGCAAATTTAGGAGAAAATAGTCCCACATTTGGCCTGCCGATGGTACCAGATATTTCTTCCACTTTTAACATAGTACAAAAGGTTCAAATACACATTTTATTTGGTAGGTTATATGTTTAATTAAAATTTTAGTCAATACTTAAAAAAATAAATACAATAACTTGTTCAAAAAATATAACAAATAGAAAATATTCAAAAAGAAAAATTACAATTTTTTGAGAAATTTTTTGACCTATTCTCAGTGCAATCGATTTTTGGGAGAAAAGAGCTTCACTTTTGGCCTGGCGATGGTATCAGTTGTTTTCTCAACTTAAAATACACAAAAATAAAAATGAATGCCTGACAAGGATTTGAACCTACCGATTTCATACAGCAGTTCAATCGCTTACACCACTACACCACTAAACACATGACATCTTTGCTTAACTAAAGAGCTAAATAATACATGAGTCCCAGGGACCCGGGAAGGGGGAAAGGAGGAAGAACTGAATACCTACTATCGTCCATTGAATAGATGCGTAGGAGAAGAAGGAGAAGAAGGAGTTCGGACAAATGGTTTTTTGAATTTTTCATAGTAAAATAGTTAGTTTTTGGCAAAAGTCAAAAGATAAACTATAGTCAATTTGATGGTGCTTTTTCCATTGCAAAAAGAATTATAGCTATTGGAGCTTTCTTTGACGAGCAGCAGCCTTATCAAAATTGAGATCTAGCAATAACCCCCAAAACGTACACCTGGGTCGAAAAGAGGGGCTGGGCGCTGACACTTCGCTAACGCTCGCTCGCGCCAGCCCAATATATATATGTGTCCCTGTCGCGCTCGTACTCCGTGGTTTTTCAACCAAATTGGCTGATTTTTTGCATGAAGGTCCGTCTGGGTGGTGGCTCGGGACCATTTTTTGCGCTTGACGTAATTTTGCGTTTTTCGCCCAAAACCCAAATTTTTGATGTTTCAAAGTACGAAAATTCATAAATCACTGGTTTTTCAACGAAATTGGCTGATTTTTGGCAGGTACGTCCGTCGAGGTGCTATCTTGAAGCTGGCAAAAGGAATTTCCGAAATATTTGTTATTTCTCAGTTTATGGCCAAAAACCTAAATTCTTGATGTTTCAAAAATTTGAACAGCCATAAATCGATGGGTTTTCGATGAAATCAGTTGAATTTTGGAGTGTACGTCTCTAATGGTGATATATTGAAGTTGATAATAGAATTTTCACCGCGGAGCGGCCCGAAGGGCCGCTCCGCGGTCTATAGAGGTTACTCAACTTTTGTCCTCATATATATGTATATATATATTTCTGGAAATGCTGTCCACGGGCGAATTCTCAACGGATCTTGACAAACTTTTTTTTTCCTGAAAGGTAATGCTATTTTAGGAAGATCTGGAGGGGTGGAACCGGTTTCCGAGCATTTGAAACATTACTTTTTTGGGTAGAAAGGTTTAAACATTGCAATATACAGTTTTTGCGCTGTAGCACCTGTAATCTTGAGAATTGCACAGACAACTTGAGTTTTTTTGTTCACAAGTCGTATATAACGATTCCAAATCTGTGCTTACTTTTGAAAATGGTTGAGAAACCACAGACTTGCCCTCTTGAGTGACAAACTTTCATGCATGACAATAGCATCAATAATTAGTAGCAGCTGAACGGCTGATAATTGAACTGAACACTTGAGTTTTTTTGTTCACAAGTCTTATATAACGATTCCAAATCTGTGCTTACTTTTGAAAATGGTTGAGAAACCACATACTTGCCCTCTTGATTGACAAACTTTCACACATGACAATAGCATCAATAATTAGTAGCAGCTGAACGGCTGATAATTGAACAGAACACTTGAGTTTTTTTGTTCACAAGTCATATATACCGATTCTAAATCTGTGCTTACTTTTGAAAATGGTTGAGAAACCACATATTTTTCCTTTTGAGATGCAATGTTCACATTCACAGCAGACATTTTCCTTAAAATTAGGATTTTGCTACTTGTGAAGGTGCAAGCGCTCCGCGGTCACCTATTGCGCTTTGCGCCATATACTTGTTTGACACATTTATTATTTCTTGATTTTTAGTCAAAAACCTAAAATCTTGATGTTTCAA
Organism: Ptycholaimellus sp. GST1_10; assembly: GCA_030248095.1. Classification (NCBI taxonomy): domain Eukaryota; kingdom Metazoa; phylum Nematoda; class Chromadorea; order Chromadorida; family Chromadoridae; genus Ptycholaimellus; species Ptycholaimellus sp. GST1_10. Next base: position 5,348 of record JASANA010000313.1, read on the forward strand.
AAATTCGAACATCCATAAATTACTGGTTTTTCAATAAACTCAGCTTAGATTTGGCAGATACGTTTGCTGCGGCAGTATCTTAAAGCAGTTAAAAGGAATTGCTTAGCTTATTATCTGGAACAAAGGCCGCGCATCTTGGCAACAGCCGAGAGTACCTTGTTGAGAAAAGAGATCCACATTTGGCCTGCCGATGGTACCAGATATATATATATATATATATATATATATATATATATATATATATATATATATATATATATATATATATATATATATATATATATATATATATATATATGCGGACAGACGGACGCAAAAATGGGGTAACTGCTCAGCCCAAGCTGGCCTTGGCCGCCCGCTGCTTTCGGGCAGGGCGCCAGAGCTCCTCCGGGACTCCGGGCATGGGCGCGACGGCCCCTACGCTTCGCCTAGCATGCTTCGCATGCTAGGCTACGCTCCGGGGCCTCCGCACCCATGCCCTACGGCCTCCGGAGCTCTGACTGCCCTGCCCTCCGCGCAGGCGGCCTTCGGCCGCGCAAAAAAATATAGGGCGCAAACGGCAAGCAAGAAACACTGATTTTCCTGGGCGGATGACCAGGATCCCCCCCAAGGGTTTTACCGGCCAACCAAGCCAGTTTTGGACCAACCAAGAGTTTTGCCCCCCCCCAAGGCTTCTACCCCCAACTTTGCCCCCCCCCCCCATTTGGGGGGGGGGCAGAACGGTCACCGAAATCGATGACCAGGACCCCCCCCAAGTTCAAAAACACCAAAAATCGCCTTGAAAGCATAACCATACGTACATAGATTACTGATTTTGGGGGGATAATTACGTGGGGGGGAATACTTACTTGGGGGGGATACTTCACAGGTGGGGGGGGGGTAAAAGCTTGGGGGAGGGTAGAAGCCATGGGGGGTATACTGGTCATAAGCCATTTTCCTTTGACATTTTATTGGTAAGAGGTGCTTTATTGGTGTATGTCGATGGCAGCGCCAACAAGCAGGCTGAACACACCGGCTTACCTCCACGGATATGTCCTGATGAAGCTGGATGACGCCTTTGTTGCTTGGCTGTCGCTGTCCGACTCTCCACTGCGCTCAGCAGTAGCTTCTGCAGCCCCGCCCTCCCCGGCAATGCTTTAGGCTTCCCGGTACTGCCGCTCTATTCTACTCAAATGTCAGATGTTTCAGGTTTATTGTAAATTTAGTGTTTTCCAAAGGACTCTAATTTTGCAGTTCAGTACATCGATAATCATAGTGCGATTACCTTCATTTTTGTTAAGACTTACTTGTTATTGTTGACAAAAAGATTAACTAAAAGAAAAGATTATCTAAAAAAAGGTATTCTTGCTTGAAGAAGGAACAGAACATTCAAGAAGGAACACAACCTACACGATGACGCCCTCCTCCTCCGCCCTACAATCATGGCCCTCGCCCATGGTGCTTTTCCAGTGGCTGTAAATTGAGTCCTGCCGCCTGAGTAAATTGAGTGGCACTGAATGGACTTGTAGTCGTAGGTAAGGCGGCATTATTGGATGTGGCAGCGTCCTCCTTCAGCCGCTCGATGGACTGCAAGAAGAGTCCCCCAACCAACCATCACTGCTATCATAGACAATGCTGCTATCTACATCCGTCAAAACACAGACTAGCTTCTCTGATGTTTCAACGCTTTTACTAAAGCGCTTGCATCACTAGATTTTAGCAATACAGAGTCGTTTCAGTCCTTGCAATTGGTGAAAGTAATTGAGACTACAAAGTGGTGAAAGGAACCTGATCATATGGCGGACTAAGCTGCCTTGCTGGGCTTCGCCAACGTCTCCCTTCAGCTCTGACAGCACCTTTGGCTTTGCCAAGGCCTCTAGCTCTTGCCAATGCCAACAACTAGAATCAAGAGTCCTGTTCTCTCCCAGTGACAGCTTTTCTTCCAAAGTCAAACTGAGCAGAGAAAACATAGCATAAATGATGGCATTATTCCGGCATGGCAGCAGAGCCATAGCAACGAGATGATTGGAGGCGCTGACTTCGCTCCTCGCATCAGCCAGGAGACTCTGGGTGGTGATGACTCTTGGGGCAGCGAGGGGGCCTGGGCCATGGACAAGCTTGTTTGATGAGCTGACGCCAGATTGGGAGAAGAGGGTGAGAGAGGGCTGAACGATGTCTCAATCCATGAGTACGCTGAGGCTGAGCCATCCGTAGACCCCAGGAAAGGCCCACCTCCCAGTCTTCAGCCAGACAATAGCTCATACGGCCTGTACCTCCGCTGTCCGCATTTGTTCCCATCAACTGAATAAACTTTTTCGTTTTTTACAAATTATCCATTATTATCATTGACTCATTTGACTGTTATTGCTTAAACTGGGCAAAACATATTATCTTATCTGTTACTTAATATTGCGGCAAAACATCGGGCAGATGGGTAGAGAGGAGAACAGAAGGACAGGCCTTCAAAAAGGCATACGGGATATGCGTAGGTTGCAGGTGAAGATGGGCGGGTTGTCGTACTCGTCGCCGACGCCCTCGAGAAATGTTTTTACCTATCAAACAAGGTATTCTCGGCGGTTGCCAAGATGCGCGGCCTCACCTCAAGACACCACCTAGATGAAAATGCCAAAATTCATCAGATTTCAATGAAAAACCATGGACTTATGCATGTTCAAATTTTTGAAACATCAATATTTTGGGTTTTTGACTATAAATCAATAAATAAAAAATATTTCGAAATTTCCTTTTGCCAGCTTCAAGATATTACTTTGACGGATGTACCTGCCAAAAATCAGCTGATTTCATTGAAAACCCAGTGATTTATGATTTTTGGAACTTTGAAACATCAAAAAATTGAGTTTTGGGCAAAAATCGAAAAATTACGTCAATCCCAAAAAATGGCCTGGAGATACCACCCAGGCGGACCTTCCTGCAAAAAATCAGCTATTTTCAGCTTATCAGCTTATTCAGCAAAATTTTATCAGCTGCAAAAAATCATTATTTCATTCTATCGATTTATTTATCCAATTAGCTCTATCTACATCATTTTGCAATCTGGCTGGCCTATCTGGGGCATACAGATGCAATAATTAGGCTACAGATACCGCAACTTAGACAAGTAACTATTTGTGCCAGTTTTAGGCAGACCTATCGATCTGAAGCATACTGATTCAGCAATGAGGACGAGGAAATAAGTTTGCTAGGTTTAGGCTGGCCTATCTGGGGCATACAGATGCAATAATTAGGCTACAGATACCGCAACTTAGACAAGTAACTATTTGTGCCAGTTTTAGGCAGACCTATCGATCTGAAGCATACTGATTCAGCAATGAGGACGAGGAAATAAGTTTGCTAGGTTTAGGCTGGCCTATCTGGGGCATACAGATGCAATAATTAGGCTACAGATACCGCAACTTAGACAAGTAACTATTAGTGCCAGTTTTAGGCAGGGCTATCTATCTGAAGCATACTGATTCAGCAATGAGGACGAGGAAATAAGTTTGCTAGGTTTAGGCTGGCCTATCTGGGGCATACAGATGCAATAATTTGGCTACAGATACCGCAACTTAGACAAGTAACTATTTGTGCCAGTTTTAGGCAGGGCTATCTATCTGAAGCTATTTATTAGGCTGGCCTATCTGGGGCATACAGATGCAATAATTTGGCTACAGATACCGCAACTTAGACAAGTAACTATTTGTGCCAGTTTTAGGCAGGGCTATCTATCTGAAGCATACTGATTCAGCAATGAGGACGAGGAAATAAGTTTGCTAGGTTTAGGCTGGCCTATCTGGGGCATACAGATGCAATAATTTGGCTACAGATACCGCAACTTAGACAAGTAACTATTTGTGCCAGTTTTAGGCAGGGCTATCTATCTGAAGCATACTGATTCAGCAATGAGGACGAGGAAATAAGTTTGCTAGGTTTAGGCTGGCCTATCTGGGGCATACAGATGCAATAATTTTGCTACAGATACCGCAACTTAGACAAGTAACTATTTGTGCCAGTTTTAGGCAGGGCTATCTATCTGAAGCATACTGATTCAGCAATGAGGACGAGGAAATAAGTTTGCTAGGTTTAGGCTGGCCTATCTGGGGCATACAGATGCAATAATTTGGCTACAGATACCGCAACTTAGACAAGTAACTATTTGTGCCAGTTTTAGGCAGGGCTATCTATCTGAAGCATACTGATTCAGCAATGAGGACGAGGAAATAAGTTTGCTAGGTTTAGGCTGGCCTATCTGGGGCATACAGATGCAATAATTAGGCTACAGATACCGCAACTTAGACAAGTAACTATTTGTGCCAGTTTTAGGCAGACCTATCGATCTGAAGCATACTGATTCAGCAATGAGGACGAGGAAATAAGTTTGCTAGGTTTAGGCTGGCCTATCTGGGGCATACAGATGCAATAATTAGGCTACAGATACCGCAACTTAGACAAGTAACTATTTGTGCCAGTTTTAGGCAGACCTATCGATCTGAAGCATACTGATTCAGCAATGAGGACGAGGAAATAAGTTTGCTAGGTTTAGGCTGGCCTATCTGGGGCATACAGATGCAATAATTAGGCTACAGATACCGCAACTTAGACAAGTAACTATTTGTGCCAGTTTTAGGCAGGGCTATCTGTCCATGCTGTTACGCTGACTCATTCCCTGGCTGAAACATCGAGGACCTGAGTAGCAGCTGTTCATGGACTTGGCAGGCTCAGAGGAATCGGTGGCTCTTCCAGTGCATCCAGAAGCGTCTCTGCCGAGCGCTGGCCCAGGGTGGAGGCCAGGCGAAGACGCGGCCTTCTGGCTCCACAGGCTGACCTCATCCACAGCCTCCTCAAGGTCAGCGGGCTTTTAGCAAGTATGAGGCTCTCATAATCATTACAAATTGTGGCAATTAAGAGAGCTTTACTGAGAAGGTCGAAAGTCACAGAAACGTGGTTGCCGAAAATTGTTGACCCCCTTTTTTTTCAAAACTAGACACAATAAAATAAAACTACTAATTCTTTCTCGACGCTGTTAGCTAGGGGGTTGGAAATCCCTATTTTTGACCCAGATTGGTTTGATGGATAAAATGATAGAAGGCCACTATTGAAAAGGTTAACTGGTGAATGATGGGGATGAGGTTGATGCACAGTTTGAGGTAATAATGGCTGATTGTTCAATTTAGAAGAAGAGTGCGAAGCCTTAATATCAGTATTTAGCCGCTAACATTTCAAACCGATTTTTCTCTGAAACATTCATCTGCAGAGGATAAAAACGGTGGCCAAGGAGGGCGGTGGTCGGAAGGGGAAATTCGAGTGCCTGAAAAGCCAGCTGGATCATCCACAGAACACTGTCAATCTTTGCGAACTGGAGGGTTATTTGGGCCGAAAATTTTATTCAGCTAACAAATTTGCATTCATTTGCAAGGTCTCCCGCATCCACTGGACCCCAGAGTGCGCCTTCAGTCACTCCTCGTTGAAAAGGCCTTCCTTTTCAAGGTTCAGCCTCCACACGAATTGGAATTTGAGATGATGGTAGGAATTTGAGAGTAGAAATGGCTTATACGTTTTTGAGATGTTCAGCTTCAAGGGATTGCCATCAAGGGGAAAAGAACTGTTAATTTCAGTCCAGTCTGATGCCAGCCAAGCTGACCTTTCGGACGGTGGATGGGCGCGAATTCCCCATCATCTTCAAAGTCGGCGATGTCATGGGGTGGGGCTTAGGCTAAATTTCTACACCTAGAACAGCCGTTAGATATCACAAATTCATTCCAGACAATTCAGGAGGCTCAGGTTTCGGGAAGGAATTTTTTGTCATGGATTGTTGCAAATCAAATTAACAAATTGTCTTCAAAGGGTTACATTTAGAGCTGAGCAGCAACTGTTAAAGCTCATTGTGAGCCAAATATGACATATCAAATTATACCTTGTGAAATATCTTAAAATTTGATTCAATTTCAGAAACCATCATACATACTAAGTCTAAAAATCGTTTGCAACCACCTTTGTTCCCCTCTTACAATTTTCTTAAGGCTTGCACTCAAAACATCTAGAGTCGAGATGGTTGTGATTTTGACGTTCTGAAAGCAATTATGTCGCAAACTATCCAGCTTTCATTGCATTTCATGTGCCGCGTGTTTTATTTGAATCATACAAATTTGATTTTATAATTAGTTATATGGCAAAATATCCTTGCAGGCATCATTGCAAGCCT
>JASANA010000314.1:0-31101 GCA_030248095.1 Ptycholaimellus sp. GST1_10
GATTGCAGAGGTTCATCAAACGCTCAAGCTTTCTCTGTGCTGTTCGACATTCATCAAATGCATAGATTAGAGAGGTGCAGCAAAGGCTCCAGCTTCTCTGTGCTGTTCGCCATGCAACCAATGCATAGATTGCAGAGGTGCAGCAAAGGCTCCAGCTTCTCTGTGCTGTTCGCCATGCAACCAATGCATAGATTGCAGAGGTGCAGCAAAGGCTCCAGCTTCTCTGTGCTGTTCGCCATGCAACCAATGCATAGATTGCAGAGGTGCAGCAAAGGCTCCGCTTCTTGCAGAGGTGCAGCAAAGGCTCCAGCTTCTCTGTGCTGTTCGCCATGCAACCAATGCATAGATTGCAGAGGTGCAGCAAAGGCTCCAGCTTCTCTGTGCTGTTCGCCATGCAACCAATGCATAGATTGCAGAGGTGCAGCAAAGGCTCCAGCTTCTCTGTGCTGTTCGCCATGCAACCAATGCATAGATTGCAGAGGTGCAGCAAAGGCTCCAGCTTCTCTGTGCTGTTCGCCATGCAACCAATGCATAGATTGCAGAGGTGCAGCAAAGGCTCCAGCTTCTCTGTGCTGTTCGCCATGCAACCAATGCATAGATTGCAGAGGTGCAGCAAAGGCTCCAGCTTCTCTGTGCTGTTCGCCATGCAACCAATGCATAGATTGCAGAGGTGCAGCAAAGGCTCCAGCTTCTCTGTGCTGTTCGCCATGCAACCAATGCATAGATTGCAGAGGTGCAGCAAAGGCTCCAGCTTCTCTGTGCTGTTCGCCATGCAACCAATGCATAGATTGCAGAGGTGCAGCAAAGGCTCCAGCTTACTCTGTGCTGTTCGCCATGCAACCAATGCATAGATTACAGAGGTGCAGCAAAGGCTCCAGCTTCTCTGTGCTGTTCGCCATGCAACCAATGCATAGATTGCAGAGGTGCAGCAAAGGCTCCAGCTTACTCTGTGCTGTTCGCCATGCAACCAATGCATAGATTGCAGAGGTGCAGCAAAGGCTCCAGCTTCTCTGTGCTGTTCGCCATGCAACCAATGCATAGATTGCAGAGGTGCAGCAAAGGCTCCAGCTTCTCTGTGCTGTTCGCCATGCAACCAATGCATAGATTGCAGAGGTGCAGCAAAGGCTCCAGCTTCTCTGTGCTGTTGGCGTTATGCCGAAATGGCGTTACGCCGATTCGGCGTTACGCCGATTTGGCGTTACGCCGATTTGGCGTTACGCCGATTCGGCGTTACGCCATTTCGGCGTTACGCCGTTTAGGCGTTACGCCATTTCGGCGTTACGCCGCATAGATTGTAGAGGTGCAGCAAAGGCTTCAGCTTCTCTGTGCTGTTCGCCATGCAACCAATGCATAGATTGCAAAGGTGCAGCAAAGGCTCCAGCTTCTCTGTGCTGTTCGCCATGCAACCAATGCATAGATTGCAGAGGTGCAGCAAAGGCTCCAGCTTACTCTGTGCTGTTCGCCATGCAACCAATGCATAGATTACAGAGGTGCAGCAAAGGCTCCAGCTTCTCTGTGCTGTTCGCCATGCAACCAATGCATAGATTGCAGAGGTGCAGCAAAGGCTCCAGCTTACTCTGTGCTGTTCGCCATGCAACCAATGCATAGATTGCAGAGGTGCAGCAAAGGCTCCAGCTTCTCTGTGCTGTTCGCCATGCAACCAATGCATAGATTGCAGAGGTGCAGCAAAGGCTCCAGCTTCTCTGTGCTGTTCGCCATGCAACCAATGCATAGATTGCAGAGGTGCAGCAAAGGCTCCAGCTTCTCTGTGCTGTTGGCGTTATGCCGAAATGGCGTTACGCCGATTCGGCGTTACGCCGATTTGGCGTTACGCCGATTTGGCGTTACGCCGATTCGGCGTTACGCCATTTCGGCGTTACGCCGTTTAGGCGTTACGCCATTTCGGCGTTACGCCGCATAGATTGTAGAGGTGCAGCAAAGGCTTCAGCTTCTCTGTGCTGTTCGCCATGCAACCAATGCATAGATTGCAAAGGTGCAGCAAAGGCTCCAGCTTCTCTGTGCTGTTCGCCATGCAACCAATGCATAGATTGCAGAGGTGCAGCAAAGGCTCCAGCTTACTCTGTGCTGTTCGCCATGCAACCAATGCATAGATTACAGAGGTGCAGCAAAGGCTCCAGCTTCTCTGTGCTGTTCGCCATGCAACCAATGCATAGATTGCAGAGGTGCAGCAAAGGCTCCAGCTTACTCTGTGCTGTTCGCCATGCAACCAATGCATAGATTGCAGAGGTGCAGCAAAGGCTCCAGCTTCTCTGTGCTGTTCGCCATGCAACCAATGCATAGATTGCAGAGGTGCAGCAAAGGCTCCAGCTTCTCTGTGCTGTTCGCCATGCAACCAATGCATAGATTGCAGAGGTGCAGCAAAGGCTCCAGCTTCTCTGTGCTGTTCGCCATGCAACCAATGCATAGATTGCAGAGGTGCAGCAAAGGCTCCAGCTTCTCTGTGCTGTTCGCCATGCAACCAATGCATAGATTGCAGAGGTGCAGCAAAGGCTCCAGCTTCTCTGTGCTGTTCGCCATGCAACCAATGCATAGATTGCAGAGGTGCAGCAAAGGCTCCAGCTTACTCTGTGCTGTTCGCCATGCAACCAATGCATAGATTGCAGAGGTGCAGCAAAGGCTCCAGCTTCTCTGTGCGTTACGCCATGCAACCAATGCATAGATTGCAGAGGTGCAGCAAAGGCTCCAGCTTCTCTGTGCTGTTCGCCATGCAACCAATGCATAGATTGCAAAGGTGCAGCAAAGGCTCCAGCTTCTCTGTGCTGTTCGCCATGCAACCAATGCATAGATTGCAGAGGTGCAGCAAAGGCTCCAGCTTACTCTGTGCTGTTCGCCATGCAACCAATGCATAGATTACAGAGGTGCAGCAAAGGCTCCAGCTTCTCTGTGCTGTTCGCCATGCAACCAATGCATAGATTGCAGAGGTGCAGCAAAGGCTCCAGCTTCTCTGTGCTGTTCGCCATGCAACCAATGCATAGATTGCAGAGGTGCAGCAAAGGCTCCAGCTTCTCTGTGCTGTTCGCCATGCAACCAATGCATAGATTGCAGAGGTGCAGCAAAGGCTCCAGCTTCTCTGTGCTGTTCGCCATGCAACCAATGCATAGATTGCAGAGGTGCAGCAAAGGCTCCAGCTTCTCTGTGCTGTTGGCGTTATGCCGAAATGGCGTTACGCCGATTCGGCGTTACGCCGATTTGGCGTTACGCCGATTTGGCGTTACGCCGATTCGGCGTTACGCCATTTCGGCGTTACGCCGTTTAGGCGTTACGCCATTTCGGCGTTACGCCGCATAGATTGTAGAGGTGCAGCAAAGGCTTCAGCTTCTCTGTGCTGTTCGCCATGCAACCAATGCATAGATTGCAAAGGTGCAGCAAAGGCTCCAGCTTCTCTGTGCTGTTCGCCATGCAACCAATGCATAGATTGCAGAGGTGCAGCAAAGGCTCCAGCTTACTCTGTGCTGTTCGCCATGCAACCAATGCATAGATTACAGAGGTGCAGCAAAGGCTCCAGCTTCTCTGTGCTGTTCGCCATGCAACCAATGCATAGATTGCAGAGGTGCAGCAAAGGCTCCAGCTTACTCTGTGCTGTTCGCCATGCAACCAATGCATAGATTGCAGAGGTGCAGCAAAGGCTCCAGCTTCTCTGTGCTGTTCGCCATGCAACCAATGCATAGATTGCAGAGGTGCAGCAAAGGCTCCAGCTTCTCTGTGCTGTTCGCCATGCAACCAATGCATAGATTGCAGAGGTGCAGCAAAGGCTCCAGCTTCTCGCAACATTGCTTTCCCATGCAACCAATGCATAGATTGCAGAGGTGCAGCAAAGGCTCCAGCTTCTCTGTGCTGTTCGCCATGCAACCAATGCATAGATTGCAGAGGTGCAGCAAAGGCTCCAGCTTCTCTGTGCTGTTCGCCATGCAACCAATGCATAGATTGCAGAGGTGCAGCAAAGGCTCCAGCTTCTCTGTGCTGTTCGCCATGCAACCAATGCATAGATTGCAGAGTGGCAGCAAAGGCTCCAGCTTCTCTGTGCTGTTCGCCATGCAACCAATGCATAGATTGCAGAGGTGCAGCAAAGGCTCCAGCTTCTCTGTGCTGTTCGCCATGCAACCAATGCATAGATTGCAAAGGTGCAGCAAAGGCTCCAGCTTCTCTGTGCTGTTCGCCATGCAACCAATGCATAGATTGCAGAGGTGCAGCAAAGGCTCCAGCTTACTCTGTGCTGTTCGCCATGCAACCAATGCATAGATTACAGAGGTGCAGCAAAGGCTCCAGCTTCTCTGTGCTGTTCGCCATGCAACCAATGCATAGATTGCAGAGGTGCAGCAAAGGCTCCAGCTTCTCTGTGCTGTTCGCCATGCAACCAATGCATAGATTGCAGAGGTGCAGCAAAGGCTCCAGCTTCTCTGTGCTGTTCGCCATGCAACCAATGCATAGATTGCAGAGGTGCAGCAAAGGCTCCAGCTTCTCTGTGCTGTTCGCCATGCAACCAATGCATAGATTGCAGAGGTGCAGCAAAGGCTCCAGCTTCTCTGTGCTGTTGGCGTTATGCCGAAATGGCGTTACGCCGATTCGGCGTTACGCCGATTTGGCGTTACGCCGATTTGGCGTTACGCCGATTCGGCGTTACGCCATTTCGGCGTTACGCCGTTTAGGCGTTACGCCATTTCGGCGTTACGCCGCATAGATTGTAGAGGTGCAGCAAAGGCTTCAGCTTCTCTGTGCTGTTCGCCATGCAACCAATGCATAGATTGCAAAGGTGCAGCAAAGGCTCCAGCTTCTCTGTGCTGTTCGCCATGCAACCAATGCATAGATTGCAGAGGTGCAGCAAAGGCTCCAGCTTACTCTGTGCTGTTCGCCATGCAACCAATGCATAGATTACAGAGGTGCAGCAAAGGCTCCAGCTTCTCTGTGCTGTTCGCCATGCAACCAATGCATAGATTGCAGAGGTGCAGCAAAGGCTCCAGCTTCTCTGTGCTGTTCGCCATGCAACCAATGCATAGATTGCAGAGGTGCAGCAAAGGCTCCAGCTTCTCTGTGCTGTTCGCCATGCAACCAATGCATAGATTGCAGAGGTGCAGCAAAGGCTCCAGCTTCTCTGTGCTGTTCGCCATGCAACCAATGCATAGATTGCAGAGGTGCAGCAAAGGCTCCAGCTTCTCTGTGCTGTTGGCGTTATGCCGAAATGGCGTTACGCCGATTCGGCGTTACGCCGATTTGGCGTTACGCCGATTTGGCGTTACGCCGATTCGGCGTTACGCCATTTCGGCGTTACGCCGTTTAGGCGTTACGCCATTTCGGCGTTACGCCGCATAGATTGTAGAGGTGCAGCAAAGGCTTCAGCTTCTCTGTGCTGTTCGCCATGCAACCAATGCATAGATTGCAAAGGTGCAGCAAAGGCTCCAGCTTCTCTGTGCTGTTCGCCATGCAACCAATGCATAGATTGCAGAGGTGCAGCAAAGGCTCCAGCTTACTCTGTGCTGTTCGCCATGCAACCAATGCATAGATTACAGAGGTGCAGCAAAGGCTCCAGCTTCTCTGTGCTGTTCGCCATGCAACCAATGCATAGATTGCAGAGGTGCAGCAAAGGCTCCAGCTTACTCTGTGCTGTTCGCCATGCAACCAATGCATAGATTGCAGAGGTGCAGCAAAGGCTCCAGCTTCTCTGTGCTGTTCGCCATGCAACCAATGCATAGATTGCAGAGGTGCAGCAAAGGCTCCAGCTTCTCTGTGCTGTTCGCCATGCAACCAATGCATAGATTGCAGAGGTGCAGCAAAGGCTCCAGCTTCTCTGTGCTGTTCGCCATGCAACCAATGCATAGATTGCAGAGGTGCAGCAAAGGCTCCAGCTTCTCTGTGCTGTTGGCGTTATGCAACCAATGCATAGATTACGCCGAGGTTCAGCAAAGGCTCACGCTTCTCTGTGCTGTTCCTGGCGTTACGCCGTTCGCGTCGCCGATTTGGCGTTACGCCGATTCGGCGTTACGCCTCTGGCTTACGCCATTTCGGCGTTACGCCGTTTAGGCGTTACGCCATTTCGGCGTTACGCCGCATAGATTGTAGAGGTGCAGCAAAGGCTTCAGCTTCTCTGTGCTGTTCGCCATGCAACCAATGCATAGATTGCAAAGGTGCAGCAAAGGCTCCAGCTTCTCTGTGCTGTTCGCCATGCAACCAATGCATAGATTGCAGAGGTGCAGCAAAGGCTCCAGCTTACTCTGTGCTGTTCGCCATGCAACCAATGCATAGATTACAGAGGTGCAGCAAAGGCTCCAGCTTCTCTGTGCTGTTCGCCATGCAACCAATGCATAGATTGCAGAGGTGCAGCAAAGGCTCCAGCTTCTCTGTGCTGTTCGCCATGCAACCAATGCATAGATTGCAGAGGTGCAGCAAAGGCTCCAGCTTCTCTGTGCTGTTCGCCATGCAACCAATGCATAGATTGCAGAGGTGCAGCAAAGGCTCCAGCTTCTCTGTGCTGTTCGCCATGCAACCAATGCATAGATTGCAGAGGTGCAGCAAAGGCTCCAGCTTCTCTGTGCTGTTGGCGTTATGCCGAAATGGCGTTACGCCGATTCGGCGTTACGCCGATTTGGCGTTACGCCGATTTGGCGTTACGCCGATTCGGCGTTACGCCATTTCGGCGTTACGCCGTTTAGGCGTTACGCCATTTCGGCGTTACGCCGCATAGATTGTAGAGGTGCAGCAAAGGCTTCAGCTTCTCTGTGCTGTTCGCCATGCAACCAATGCATAGATTGCAAAGGTGCAGCAAAGGCTCCAGCTTCTCTGTGCTGTTCGCCATGCAACCAATGCATAGATTGCAGAGGTGCAGCAAAGGCTCCAGCTTACTCTGTGCTGTTCGCCATGCAACCAATGCATAGATTACAGAGGTGCAGCAAAGGCTCCAGCTTCTCTGTGCTGTTCGCCATGCAACCAATGCATAGATTGCAGAGGTGCAGCAAAGGCTCCAGCTTCTCTGTGCTGTTCGCCATGCAACCAATGCATAGATTGCAGAGGTGCAGCAAAGGCTCCAGCTTCTCTGTGCTGTTCGCCATGCAACCAATGCATAGATTGCAGAGGTGCAGCAAAGGCTCCAGCTTCTCTGTGCTGTTCGCCATGCAACCAATGCATAGATTGCAGAGGTGCAGCAAAGGCTCCAGCTTCTCTGTGCTGTTCGCCATGCAACCAATGCATAGATTGCAGAGGTGCAGCAAAGGCTCCAGCTTCTCTGTGCTGTTGGCGTTATGCCGAAATGGCGTTACGCCGATTCGGCGTTACGCCGATTTGGCGTTACGCCGATTTGGCGTTACGCCGATTCGGCGTTACGCCATTTCGGCGTTACGCCGTTTAGGCGTTACGCCATTTCGGCGTTACGCCGCATAGATTGTAGAGGTGCAGCAAAGGCTTCAGCTTCTCTGTGCTGTTCGCCATGCAACCAATGCATAGATTGCAAAGGTGCAGCAAAGGCTCCAGCTTCTCTGTGCTGTTCGCCATGCAACCAATGCATAGATTGCAGAGGTGCAGCAAAGGCTCCAGCTTACTCTGTGCTGTTCGCCATGCAACCAATGCATAGATTACAGAGGTGCAGCAAAGGCTCCAGCTTCTCTGTGCTGTTCGCCATGCAACCAATGCATAGATTGCAGAGGTGCAGCAAAGGCTCCAGCTTACTCTGTGCTGTTCGCCATGCAACCAATGCATAGATTGCAGAGGTGCAGCAAAGGCTCCAGCTTCTCTGTGCTGTTCGCCATGCAACCAATGCATAGATTGCAGAGGTGCAGCAAAGGCTCCAGCTTCTCTGTGCTGTTCGCCATGCAACCAATGCATAGATTGCAGAGGTGCAGCAAAGGCTCCAGCTTCTCTGTGTCTGTTGGCGTTATGCCGAAATGGCGTTACGCCGATTCGGCGTTACGCCGATTTGGCGTTACGCCGATTTGGCGTTACGCCGATTCGGCGTTACGCCATTTCGGCGTTACGCCGTTTAGGCGTTACGCCATTTCGGCGTTACGCCGCATAGATTGTAGAGGTGCAGCAAAGGCTTCAGCTTCTCTGTGCTGTTCGCCATGCAACCAATGCATAGATTGCAAAGGTGCAGCAAAGGCTCCAGCTTCTCTGTGCTGTTCGCCATGCAACCAATGCATAGATTGCAGAGGTGCAGCAAAGGCTCCAGCTTACTCTGTGCTGTTCGCCATGCAACCAATGCATAGATTACAGAGGTGCAGCAAAGGCTCCAGCTTCTCTGTGCTGTTCGCCATGCAACCAATGCATAGATTGCAGAGGTGCAGCAAAGGCTCCAGCTTCTCTGTGCTGTTCGCCATGCAACCAATGCATAGATTGCAGAGGTGCAGCAAAGGCTCCAGCTTCTCTGTGCTGTTCGCCATGCAACCAATGCATAGATTGCAGAGGTGCAGCAAAGGCTCCAGCTTCTCTGTGCTGTTCGCCATGCAACCAATGCATAGATTGCAGAGGTGCAGCAAAGGCTCCAGCTTCTCTGTGCTGTTCGCCATGCAACCAATGCATAGATTGCAGAGGTGCAGCAAAGGCTCCAGCTTCTCTGTGCTGTTGGCGTTATGCCGAAATGGCGTTACGCCGATTCGGCGTTACGCCGATTTGGCGTTACGCCGATTTGGCGTTACGCCGATTCGGCGTTACGCCATTTCGGCGTTACGCCGTTTAGGCGTTACGCCATTTCGGCGTTACGCCGCATAGATTGTAGAGGTGCAGCAAAGGCTTCAGCTTCTCTGTGCTGTTCGCCATGCAACCAATGCATAGATTGCAAAGGTGCAGCAAAGGCTCCAGCTTCTCTGTGCTGTTCGCCATGCAACCAATGCATAGATTGCAGAGGTGCAGCAAAGGCTCCAGCTTACTCTGTGCTGTTCGCCATGCAACCAATGCATAGATTACAGAGGTGCAGCAAAGGCTCCAGCTTCTCTGTGCTGTTCGCCATGCAACCAATGCATAGATTGCAGAGGTGCAGCAAAGGCTCCAGCTTACTCTGTGCTGTTCGCCATGCAACCAATGCATAGATTGCAGAGGTGCAGCAAAGGCTCCAGCTTCTCTGTGCTGTTCGCCATGCAACCAATGCATAGATTGCAGAGGTGCAGCAAAGGCTCCAGCTTCTCTGTGCTGTTCGCCATGCAACCAATGCATAGATTGCAGAGGTGCAGCAAAGGCTCCAGCTTCTCTGTGCTGTTGGCGTTATGCCGAAATGGCGTTACGCCGATTCGGCGTTACGCCGATTTGGCGTTACGCCGATTTGGCGTTACGCCGATTCGGCGTTACGCCATTTCGGCGTTACGCCGTTTAGGCGTTACGCCATTTCGGCGTTACGCCGCATAGATTGTAGAGGTGCAGCAAAGGCTTCAGCTTCTCTGTGCTGTTCGCCATGCAACCAATGCATAGATTGCAAAGGTGCAGCAAAGGCTCCAGCTTCTCTGTGCTGTTCGCCATGCAACCAATGCATAGATTGCAGAGGTGCAGCAAAGGCTCCAGCTTACTCTGTGCTGTTCGCCATGCAACCAATGCATAGATTACAGAGGTGCAGCAAAGGCTCCAGCTTCTCTGTGCTGTTCGCCATGCAACCAATGCATAGATTGCAGAGGTGCAGCAAAGGCTCCAGCTTCTCTGTGCTGTTCGCCATGCAACCAATGCATAGATTGCAGAGGTGCAGCAAAGGCTCCAGCTTCTCTGTGCTGTTGGCGATATCCAGATTTGGCGTTAAGCCGATTCTGCGTTACGCCATTTCGGCGTTACGCCATTTCGGCGTTACGCCGCATAGATTGCAGAGGTGCAGCAAAGGCTCCAGCTTCTCTGTGCTGTTCGCCATGCAACCAATGCATAGATTGCAGAGGTGCAGCAAAGGCTCCAGCTTACTCTGTGCTGTTCACCATGCAACCAATGCATAGATTGCAGAGGTGCAGCAAAGGCTCCAGCTTCTCTGTGCTGTTCGCCATGCAACCAATGCATAGATTGCAGAGGTGCAGCAAAGGCTCCAGCTTACTCTGTGCTGTTCGCCATGCAACCAATGCATAGATTGCAAAGGTGCAGCAAAGGCTCCAGCTTCTCTGTGCTGTTCGCCATGCAACCAATGCATAGATTGCAGAGGTGCAGCAAAGGCTCCAGCTTCTCTGTGCTGTTCGCCATGCAACCAATGCATAGATTGCAAAGGTGCAGCAAAGGCTCCAGCTTCTCTGTGCTGTTCGCCATGCAACCAATGCATAGATTGCAGAGATGCAGCAAAGGCTCCAGCTTCTCTGTGCTGTTCGCTGTTTAGCGTAAAAAAATGGTTATTCTCAATGTATAATAGACAATAATACAATATCCCATATTGTATAACCCATAATATTGTATGTATAACGGGACTTATACCATATTCTAATGTGAATGTATGTATATTTTTTGGGACCCCTGTATTGTAATGTGAATGTATGTATAATTTTTGAAAAAAACGTCAACATGAAAAACGAAAAAAAAAGTCTATATATATATATGTAAGAAGAGATTCCGGGGTGTTTTCTAACAAAAATTCGGTTTTTTTTAGGGAAAACCCCCCCATGTTGGCCGCTCAAACATATGTTTTCGGACCCTGGCAAAAATTAGTGGAACTGTGACAATTGCAATTTCTCCGTTTTTTCAGGTGCCCATTTCATTAATTTTTGCCAAATTTTCCAAATGTTTTGGATTTTTGGACCAGATACAAGCAAATGGGCATCAAATTCGTAATCTGTGCCCAAAATTACCTATATGGTGCCATTTTTAAACTGCCGCCCAGGACTTGGCCTCGGGGCAGTACTAAGGATTCACCCCAAAAAGGGGTGCGAGTCTATATATATATTATGTAAGCAAAGATTCCTCGGTGGTTTCTCAACCAAATTGGCTGATTTTTTCAGGAAATACCCAGCATGT
This sequence comes from Ptycholaimellus sp. GST1_10, assembly GCA_030248095.1. NCBI lineage: Eukaryota > Metazoa > Nematoda > Chromadorea > Chromadorida > Chromadoridae > Ptycholaimellus > Ptycholaimellus sp. GST1_10. The sequence goes on from JASANA010000314.1 coordinate 10,909, forward strand.
TGGCCGCTCAAACATATGTTTTCGGACCCTGGCAAAAATTAGTGGAACTGTGACAATTGCAATTTCTCCGTTTTTTCAGGTGCCCATTTCATTAATTTTTGCCAAATTTTCCAAATGTTTTGGATTTTTGGACCAGATACAAGCAAATGGGCATCAAATTCGTAATCTGTGCCCAAAATTACCTATATGGTGCCATTTTTGAACTGCCGCCCAGGACTTGGCCTCGGGGCAGTACTAAGGATTCACGATTCACCCCAAAAAGGGGTGCGAGTCTATATATATATATATGTAAGCAAAGATTCCTCGGTGGTTTCTCAACCAAATTGGCTGATTTTTTCAGGAAATACCCAGCATGTTGGCCGCTCAAACATATGTTTTCGGACCCTGGCAAAAATTAGTGGAACTGTGACAATTGCAATTTCTCCGTTTTTTCAGGTGCCCATTTCATTAATTTTTGCCAAATTTTCCAAATGTTTTGGATTTTTGGACCAGATACAAGCAAATGGGCATCAAATTCGTAATCTGTGCCCAAAATTACCTATATGGTGCCATTTTTAAACTGCCGCCCAGGACTTGGCCTCGGGGCAGTACTGAGGATTCACCCCAAAACGGGGTGCGAGTCTATATATATATTATGTAAGCAAAGATTCCTCGGTGGTTTCTCAACCAAATTGGCTGATTTTTTCAGGAAATACCCAGCATGTTGGCCGCTCAAACATATGTTTTCGGACCCTGGCAAAAATTAGTGGAACTGTGACAATTGCAATTTCTCCGTTTTTTCAGGTGCCCATTTCATTAATTTTTGCCAAATTTTCCAAATGTTTTGGATTTTTGGACCAGATACAAGCAAATGGGCATCAAATTCGTAATCTGTGCCCAAAATTACCTATATGGTGCCATTTTTGAACTGCCGCCCAGGACTTGGCCTCGGGGCAGTACTAAGGATTCACGATTCACCCCAAAAAGGGGTGCGAGTCTATATATATATGTAAGCAAAGATTCCTCGGTGGTTTCTCAACCAAATTGGCTGATTTTTTCAGGAAATACCCAGCATGTTGGCCGCTCTTTTTTTTTTTTTTTTTTCTCCATTTTATTAACGCACAAGCTTTTGACAGCTGTCTGGCGAGTCAGATCACAAGGTCACAAAACATTGGGACAACAACAAAAAAGAGGGGGAGGGGGCAGGCCTAAAACGTGAGGGCTCGGAGGGTTGCTGGATGTAGATGGGGGAAGATGGCTTCAGCTGCTGCTCGCGCTTGTGCTTCAGTTCGCAGGGCCTCCTTTGGATGAGTGATGCCAGAGGCAGCCCAGGGGATGGCGTTCCACAGTTTCCTGAGGCGCACTGGCTGGATGCGGTCTAGCAGGCTCCGACCAGTGCTGAGCTCCTGGATTCTCCACAAGCCTCCAGGAAACTCAGCTGCTGCAAGGGCTCGTTGAGAGGCCCTGGTGGCATGTCCGTGGGTGGGGAGCTTAGGTGGGCTGGTATCCTCCATTATCCAGTTGCCATAGGCACGTCCACCAGCAAGGCAGCGCCAGGTGTGGAGGAAGGTGTGCTGGAAGAGCAGCCATTCGTAGGAGGGGAGGCTGGCTTTGGTGAGCACATCATTGCGACTGGACACCCAGTCTCCAAGTGCAACCCTGGCCTGGCGCGCAAAGATGCTTCTCACTCGTTCAGCAGAGGCCACTGTGGCGGGTGGGCAGAAGGCTAGTGAGTGAAGAAAGACTCCACCCACCTTTTGTGCCACTGCAAGGCGGGTTGCCTCTGGATGGCCTGCGAGGAGGCGGCAGAGCACTGCCTGTGTGGCACGAGCTGCCCCGCATGTGCGTGCCCAGTGAGGGGCGAAGCTGAGCAGTGGGTCAAGAAGCACACCCAGGTATTTGAGTGACTGGACAGGCTCCAGCACTACACCACCAAAGACCAGGGGCTTGGGTAGGAGACGGAGGGCAGGTGTGAGGCCAACTACGAGGATCTTGGTTTTCCCACTGTGAAGCTCCAGGCCCAGGGAAGCAAGATGGAGTCGGAGACATTCAAGATCCTGCTCTAAGGCAGTGACATCCTCTTCTCCATCAATTGCCTTCACCATGACAGTGTCGTCTGCATAGGCCTGGATGGTTGTCCCTGCACTGAGGCAGAGGGACAGTGCCTCGTTTGTGGTGGCATTGAAGAGGCATGGGCCAAGGCAGCTTCCCTGGGGAACACCAGATGTAGCTTTTCTGGGGCTTGAGTGGGCATTGCCAACACGGACATGGAAGGAGCGATCCTTGAGCCAGTCAGCAATGACAGCAGTGAGGCGGGGAGGGACAGCCTTGGAGTGAAGGGTGGCGATGATGGCGGCATGGGAGAGAGTGTCAAAAGCGCGTTTGACATCTACACTGGCAACCACCACCCTGACAGCTCTCTGGCGCCCAGCACTCTCTGCAATGGCATGCTGGAGGCGCAGTAGAGCATCTGAGCAGCCACTTCTTGCCTTGAATCCAAACTGGGTGTTGCTTGTGATGAGGTAGGGCTCCAGCTTCTTCAGCATCATCTTTTCCCAGAGCTTTTCTAGTGGTGGGAGGAGGCTGATGGGGCGGAAGTCTTCACAGGTCTGGCTGCTGCCTTTCTTGGGGATAGCAATGACCTCAGCAGATTTCCATGCCTTTGGAACACTGCTGGCAGCAATGGTGACATTGGCCAAAGCAGCGATGCTGCTCGCGGCTGCACTTGCTACTCCTTTGAGGAAGCGTGCTGGGATGGCAGAGGAGGGCGCTGCCTTGCGAGCATGAAGCTTAGCAAGGGCCTCCAAGGCATCTTCCCGGCTGAACAGATCCTCCCGTGCAGCAGGGCCTGCGGGAACTGCAGCAGCCTCCAATGCTGGCTTGTGCTTGCCAGCAAAGGTGGCAGCCAGGGCCTCTGCCTTGTCCTTGTCCTCGATGAGGATGCGATGGTCATGCTTGAGGGCAGGGAGTGGGGGACGGGAGCCTTCGGCTAGCCGGCGGGGCAGAGCAGCAAGGCGCCCATCTTCCTTTGCTTTGCTGATCTCCTTGAGCACATGCTCTTTGCGAGCTGCCTTGGCTGCTTTCTTCTTCTGGGCCTTCAGCACCTTGTAGGCGCGGCAGAGTGCACTGTTCTCTGGGTGCCTCTTCAGGCGCTTCCAGGCGGCGTTGGTCTCCTTGGAGAGAGCAATGCACTCTGCAGTGGTGCTGGGAGATTTCTGCTTTTTTGGGCGCTTGGGCTTTGATCTTGGGACAGCAAGGAGGAGAGCATTTCCAAGCATGTCTTCCAGGGCTGAGAGGGTGAGATCTGGGGCACTGGCCAGGTCTGGGCAGGGGGGCAGCTTAGCCAAGAGGGACCTCCAGCCTCCTTCAGGGTCACGGAGCAGTTCGTGGTTTGCAGTTTCCCAGCTGGCATCTGCCCAGAGCCAGCGGGCTTTGGACATTGCTCTTGGCTGTTCTCCAGATGGGCCATTGATCTTGAACTGGAGAGTAGCGCGTCCAGTAGCTGCCTTTTCTACAGGAGCACTGAGGTGAATGCTGCCCGTAACGTCCACACCCCTGGCCCAGGCATAGTCGATGGCCCTCTTGCCATGGGTGATGACCTGGCTCCCAGGGAGGGGTTCCAGGCCAAGTCCGCGGAGGAGCTCCTGAAGCTCAGCTGATTCCTCGCTGAGCTGGCAGAGGTTGAGGTCGCCAGCAATGATGATGGGACCCTGGATGGCGCAGAGGAAATCAGCTAGGTTTCTCAGCCAGTTTGAGCTAGCATCGGCAGTGCGGATGCTGGGTGGACGGTAGATGCTGATGAAGGTGGTCTTGCCTACCTTGACTGCCAGTGCTTCTAGGCTTTTTGCGCTGGACTTGAGGGTGGCGCGGAGCTCATTTCTTGTGGCAACAGCAACACCACCACCACTCTGCCCTTTTCTGTCGCGTCTTTCAAGCCTGAAGCCAGTGAGGGAGATGTCGCATTCAGCAGTCTTTGAGCCAGTTTTGGTTTCCTGGAGCAGGAGGACATCAATGCCCTCACTCTCAGCGAGCAGCTCCAGCTCTGGCCTTCTGGCCATCAGCCCATTGATGTTCACTGAAGCAATGGACAGCTGATGTTTGGTGTTCAGCTTCCTGGGTGCCAGGTTTGCTTTTAGCGCATGCCCTTGGGCAGAGGCGGCAGGAGTGGCAGAGCCAGGGCCTTGGGCTTTGATTGTGATCACTTCCAGTGGAAGGCGGCATAGGAGCCGGGGTCTGCTTTCTCCTGAGAGATGAGCAGGGTCATGACTGGATGCCAACTTCGCTTTTTGCGCATGCCAATTGGCAGAGGCGGCGGGAGTGGCAGAGCCAGACCATTGGGTGTTGAGGGTGATTCCTTCCAGTGGAAGGCGGCATATGAGCTGGGGTTTGGTTTGGATTGATCTGGGAGATTTGGAGGGGGTTGCCTGCTTCGCTTTTTGCGCATGCCCTTGGGCAGAGGCGGCAGGAGTGGCAGGGCCAGAGATGATGAGGCCTTTCAGAGGAATGCGGCAGAGCAGGTTGAATCCTTGGCCTTCTGTGGCTTCAATTGGGGCTTGTGCTTCTTCTTTTTCTTTCTCTTCTGGCTTGGCGCTGGGCAGCAGGAGACGTTGGGGGTGCAGACGGATGGGATGGCATGGAGCTGGGGCAGGAGCATGAGGAGCAGGAGCAGGAGAAGGAGCTTGGACCCAGTGGTAGAGGTTGCGGGATGGTGAGTGGGATGTGGTTTTAGGTTGGGGTTGAGTTTTTGACCGCGGAGCGGCCCGAAGGGCCGCTCCGCGGTCTATAGAGGTTACTGAACTTTTGTCCTCAGGTATATATATATATATATATATGTCTGGAAATGCTGTCCACGGGCGAATTCTCAACGGATTGGGACAAACTTTTTGACCGCGGAGCGGCCCGAAGGGCCGCTCCGCGGTCTATAGAGGTTACTAAACTTTTGTCCTGATATGTATATATATATATATATATATCTGGAAATGCTGGCCCCGGGCGAATTCTCAATGGATCTTGACAAACTTTTTTTTTCCTGAAAGGTAATGCAATTTTAGGAAGATCTGGAGGGGTGGAACCGGTTTCCGAGCATTTGAAACATTACTTTTTTGGGTAGAAAGGTTGAAAATTTGGGTATGCTGTAAAAGGGTCAATTCTCAACGGATCTTGACAAACTTTTTTTTTCCTGAAAGGTAATGCTATTTTAGGAAGATCTGGAGAGGTGGAACCGGTTTCCGAGCATTTGAAACATTACTTTTTTGGGTAGAAAGGTTTAAAATTTGGGTATGGGGGGGGGGCTGTAAAAGGGTCAATTCTCAACGGATTGGGACAAACTTTTTTTTTCCTGAAAGGTAATGCTATTTTAGGAAGATCTGGAGGGGTGGAACCGGTTTCCGAGCATTTGAAACATTACTTTTTTGGGTAGAAAGGTTTAAAATTTGGGTATGCTGTAAAAAGCTGAACGGCTGGTAATTGAACAGGCAACTTGAGTTTTTTTGTTCACAAGTCGTATATAACAATTCCAAATCTGTGCTTACTTTTAAAAATGGTTGAGAAACCACAGACTTGCCTTCTTGAGTGACAAACTTTCATGCATGACAATAGCATCAATAATTAGTAGCAGCTGAACGGCTAATAATTGAACAGAAGACTTTGGTTTTTTGATTCACAAGTCGTATATAACGATTCCAATTCTGTGCTTACTTTTGAAAATGGTTGAGAAACCACATACTTTTTCTTTTGAGATGCAATGTTCACCCTCACAGCAGAAATTTTCCTAAATTTATGGATTTTGCTACATGTGAAGGCGTAAGCGCTCCGCGGTCACCTATTGCGCTTTGCGCCATATACTTTTTTTTTCCTGAAAGGTAATGCAATTTTAGGAAGATCTGGAGGGGTGGAACCGGTTTCCGAGCATTTGAAACATTACTTTTTTGGGTAGAAAGGTTGAAAATTTGGGTATGCTGTAAAAGGCTCAATTCTCAACGGATTTTGACAAACTTTTTTTTCCCTGAAAGGTAATAAAATTTTAGGAAGATCTTGAGTGGTGAAATCGGTTTCCGAGCATTTGAAACATTACTTTTTTGGGTAGAAAGGTTCAAAAATGGGGTATGCTGTAAAATGCTCAATTCTCAACGGATTTTGACAAACTTTTTTTTTCCTGAAAGGTAATAATATTTTAGGAAGATCTGGAGGGGTGGAACTGATCTTGAAGCATATGAAACATTACTTTTTTGGGTAGAAAGGTTGAAAAATGGGGTATGCTGTAAAATGCTCAATTCCCAACGGATTTTGACAAACTTTTTTTCCCCTGAAAGGTAATAATATTTTAGGAAGATCTGGAGGGGTGGGAACGGTCCCGGGGCATTTAAAACATTACTTTTTTGGGTAGAAAGTTTGCAAATTGGGGTGTGTTGAGAAATGGTGAATTCTCAGTGGATTTGGACAAACTTTTTTTTTGCTGAAAGGTATTAACATTTTAGGAAGATCTGAAGGGGTGGAACCGGTCCCGGAGCATTTGAAACATTACTTTTTTGGGTAGAAAGTTTGCAAAATGGGGTGTGTTGAGAAATGGTGAATTCTCAGTGGATTTGGACAAACTTTTTTTTGCTGAAAGGTATTAACATTTTAGGAAGATCTGGAGGGGTGGAACCGGTCCCGGAGCATTTGAAACATTACTTTTTTGGGTAGAAAGGTTGAAAAGTGGGGTATACTGAGAAATGGCGAATTCTCAATGGATTTAGACAAACTTTTTTTTCCCTGAAATGTAATAACATTTTAGAAAGATCTGGAGGTTTCAACCTGGTCCTGGAGCATTTGAAACATTACTTTTTTTGGGTAGAATGTCTGAAAAATGGGGTACATTGAGAAATGGCGAATTTTCAATGGATTTGGACAAACTTTACTTTCGTATTAAAAAATTAAAAATGAGCATTAAAATGTAAATTAAGAGCATTGGCATGGAATTGTAAGCTGCTAAGTTGTGTGGGAAGTTGTGGGCTGTGAAGCTCCGCGGTCACCTATTGCGCTCTGCGCCATATACTTGTTGGGTTTGGATTTGAAGGGGATCTTTGCAGCGGTGGAGGGGGGATGTGTGGGTTGAAGGGTGGCTTGGGGCGAAGTTGAAGAAGTGAGGGGATGCATGACGCAGAGATAAGTGGGAGGGGGAGAAGGAGAGAAGGGAGTTTAGCTGGCCGAAGTGGTGGGTGGCAGAGTCGAGTTGCTGCAGAAGCAGCACGCCCTAACGAGGGCCGTTGGGAAGAAGAAAGGCTTTTCCCCTTGCCAGAGGGTACTAGGCGGGGGATGACGACAGCAGAGTCTGGGCTACATCTTCCTTCTTGGGGGCTGGAGCTGGCGCAGCTGCTGATGGAGACGGTGAAGGGATGGACGCCAGTGCTGCCGGAGGTGCTCGGTAGGGCTTGTGACAGCTGCGTTTTCATGGCTCAGAGGCGATTTTTGTCAGAATTTCCAGCTATCGAGCACACTGAGCTATCGAGCACACTGAGCTATCGAGCACACTGAGCTATCGAGCACACTGAGCTATCGAGCACACTGAGCTATCGAGCACACTGAAACAAACATATGTTCTCGGACCCTGGCAAAAATTAGTGGAACTGTGACAATTGCAATTTCTCCGTTTTTTCAGGTGCCCATTTCATTAATTTTTGCCAAATTTTCCAAATGTTTTGGATTTTTGGACCAGATACAAGCAAATGGGCATCAAATTCGTAATCTGTGCCCAAAATTACCTATATGGTGCCATTTTTGAACTGCCGCCCAGGACTTGGCCTCGGGGCAGTACTAAGGATTCACGATTCACCCCAAAAAGGGGTGCGAGTCTATATATATATATATGTAAGCAAAGATTCCTCGGTGGTTTCTCAACCAAATTGGCTGATTTTTTCAGGAAATACCCAGCATGTTGGCCGCTCAAACATATGTTTTCGGACCCTGGCAAAAATTAGTGGAACTGTGACAATTGCAATTTCTCCGTTTTTTCAGGTGCCCATTTCATTAATTTTTGCCAAATTTTCCAAATGTTTTGGATTTTTGGACCAGATACAAGCAAATGGGCATCAAATTCGTAATCTGTGCCCAAAATTACCTATATGGTGCCATTTTTAAACTGCCGCCCAGGACTTGGCCTCGGGGCAGTACTAAGGATTCACCCCAAAAAGGGGTGCGAGTCTATATATATATTATGTAAGCAAAGATTCCTCGGTGGTTTCTCAACCAAATTGGCTGATTTTTTCAGGAAATACCCAGCATGTTGGCCGCTCAAACATATGTTTTCGGACCCTGGCAAAAATTAGTGGAACTGTGACAATTGCAATTTCTCCGTTTTTTCAGGTGCCCATTTCATTAATTTTTGCCAAATTTTCCAAATGTTTTGGATTTTTGGACCAGATACAAGCAAATGGGCATCAAATTCGTAATCTGTGCCCAAAATTACCTATATGGTGCCATTTTTGAACTGCCGCCCAGGACTTGGCCTCGGGGCAGTACTAAGGATTCACGATTCACCCCAAAAAGGGGTGCGAGTCTATATATATATATATGTAAGCAAAGATTCCTCGGTGGTTTCTCAACCAAATTGGCTGATTTTTTCAGGAAATACCCAGCATGTTGGCCGCTCAAACATATGTTTTCGGACCCTGGCAAAAATTAGTGGAACTGTGACAATTGCAATTTCTCCGTTTTTTCAGGTGCCCATTTCATTAATTTTTGCCAAATTTTCCAAATGTTTTGGATTTTTGGACCAGATACAAGCAAATGGGCATCAAATTCGTAATCTGTGCCCAAAATTACCTATATGGTGCCATTTTTGAACTGCCGCCCAGGACTTGGCCTCGGGGCAGTACTAAGGATTCACGATTCACCCCAAAAAGGGGTGCGAGTCTATATATATATATATGTAAGCAAAGATTCCTCGGTGGTTTCTCAACCAAATTGGCTGATTTTTTCAGGAAATACCCAGCATGTTGGCCGCTCAAACATATGTTTTCGGACCCTGGCAAAAATTAGTGGAACTGTGACAATTGCAATTTCTCCGTTTTTTCAGGTGCCCATTTCATTAATTTTTGCCAAATTTTCCAAATGTTTTGGATTTTTGGACCAGATACAAGCAAATGGGCATCAAATTCGTAATCTGTGCCCAAAATTACCTATATGGTGCCATTTTTGAACTGCCGCCCAGGACTTGGCCTCGGGGCAGTACTAAGGATTCACGATTCACCCCAAAAAGGGGTGCGAGTCTATATATATATATATGTAAGCAAAGATTCCTCGGTGGTTTCTCAACCAAATTGGCTGATTTTTTCAGGAAATACCCAGCATGTTGGCCGCTCAAACATATGTTTTCGGACCCTGGCAAAAATTAGTGGAACTGTGACAATTGCAATTTCTCCGTTTTTTCAGGTGCCCATTTCATTAATTTTTGCCAAATTTTCCAAATGTTTTGGATTTTTGGACCAGATACAAGCAAATGGGCATCAAATTCGTAATCTGTGCCCAAAATTACCTATATGGTGCCATTTTTAAACTGCCGCCCAGGACTTGGCCTCGGGGCAGTACTAAGGATTCACCCCAAAAAATCCCTAAGTCCCAGACCCCGTTTTTTAAGAAACATCATTACGCTGGGTAGTCTTATTGGATCAGATCAAGAGGTGGTCTACGTATGCATGATATATGGATTCAGATTATTACCTACCTATTAGAGAGATGTTTGTTTAGACCATAATACAAGGGGCGGCAGTTCATCTCATGGGTTCAGCCACTTTGTGCAAATGAACCCCATGTTATACTAGTTGATAAAATCTTTAGATGCTTCCAAGCATTGGCATAATCAATAACAATGGAGGAACCACCATCTTTTAGACCTAATCCTATCCTCAAGCAACTTCCCTGACCTAACGGCTGCAGTGGGGCCCAAGCTGCTGCTGAGCGACCACCAATCGGTCACTTCCCTCTTCGCCTTGCCAGCCACCCTGCCTCAAAACTCACCCGCTGCCCCCGCCGCCAAAAGTATTCCTGTCAGACTGTGGCATAAGGTTGACTCGGTGGCCTTAAACTCCTTTCTAAGCTCAATTGATTGGGAGTATCTAGCCAGCATTTCAGCCTCGCCATCTGACTTCTGCGATCTTTTGGAGGTGACGCTCGCCGAGGCCATAGAGGTCTCTGTCCCTGTCCGCATGCGCCGTCCTCAGCCACCCTCCAGCTCACTTAGCCCAGGAACGCGGCACCTAATCAGGCTCCGCTGGCGCTTATTTCCATCCCGTAAGCTCTCCTACCGCTCCCGCCAGCGCTATAAACGCATCTGTAGGGACATTAGAAGAAGAGTGCATAGGGACTTCATGCGAGCAGATGAGTTTCTCCTCCGCCCACCATTAGGCAGCCCCCATCACCGCGCACCTGGCCCTCCCCTTTTCAAATTAATAGCTAAGCGCTCAGGCAAGAAGGGCAGTGAAATTCCCCCTCTCAGGCCTCCTCAAACACAGCCAGCGCCCCACCTGAGGCTGCCTGCATCAGCCCCCTCATCCCCGTCGCAAGTTCAATTTGCCCCCACATCACCTGCTCATTCTCCGCGCACTCAGGCCCATCCGCTTCCTCCTCTGGCCTCCTGCAATGCCTCAAAAGCCGCCCTGCTAGGCTGTCAGTTTGCTAGTGCCCTTCAGGTGGATGACGGCATACTCCCCAGAGTTGATGCCATGCAGTCCCTGCCCACCCAGCGCCTTTCCACCAGCCCGCCACTCAATGACCTCTCATTTGAGCTAGCAGACATTCACCGTGCCCTAGCCAGATTGAAGCCTAAGCGCTCATGCGGTCCAGATGGCATCCCCCCAGTGCTTCTCAAGGCAGCCAGGCGCAGTCTGGCAGTCCCCCTCCGCATCCTTTTTGACTACTGCAAAATCGCCAGCTCCTTGCCTTCGCAATGGAAAAGCTCCTACGTGCACCCAGTGTACAAAAGGAAGGGGGACGCCAGCCTGCCCAGCTCCTACAGACCCATCTCACTAATTCCTGGCCTGCTTAAGGTGTTTGACCGAATTCTAGCACACCAACTAAACGCGCACTTTGAGAATGCGGAAATTTTCCCGGCCTGCATGCATGGCTTTCGTCCTCGTCGGTCTACAACCTCCTCCCTCCTCTCACTGCAGGCTTTCCTCGCCCGGGAGCTTCACTGCCGCCGCTCAGTGGACATCATCAATATTGACATCGCTCGTGCCTTCGACTCAGTCACCCATCCAAAGCTATTGCATGTGGCAGCGGCGGCTGGCCTTGGGCCACGTGTCCTGCATTGGATAAGCGAATTTGTGTGTGACAGGACAATGAGAGTGAAAGTCGGGGATGCCCTCTCTGCCCCAGTAGCAGTAACATCGTCGATTGTCCAGGGTGGATCAAGTTCGCCAATACTCTTCAACCTCTATGTCCTGCCCCTCCTCATCTCGCTGTCCTCCATTCAAGGATTAGGGCTATGGGCCTATGCTGACGATCTCCGCATGGCCTCAAGTAACCCTCTAACCATCTCACATGCACTCCAAATTCTGTCAGAATGGGCACGGGACTGGCAACTGACTCTTGCACCTGCAAAATGCACCAGGTACAGAATCGGAGCTGGAAGCTGCCCTGTGTATGAAGTGGGAGGCTGTGAAATCCCCGCGGCCCCTAGCAGTGGAGTTCGCGACCTGGGAGTCCTGCTGAGTGCAAGCATGAAATATCCAGCCCATATTACAGCCACTGTAAACAAGGCCAATTTTGCCTCGCATCTCCTCAAAAAATGCCTGCACACGTCCTCACCAGCAATTCTAACCAGAGCCTTCTCCACGTATGTCCAGCCATTGATTGAGTATGCCTCACCTAGTCACCTGTCTGGTCGCCAGCTACCCAATCAGAGTCAAAGCGAGTAGAGCATGTCCAAAGGCTATTCACCAGGTATGTGTTCAGGCGCTGCCGGCTACGACTGCCAGCTGCTGGCTATGAAGGACGCCTGGCATTTTTGGGCCTGGAGAGCCTGAAACGGCGGAGGATAGTGGCTGACCTTGTGCTCATTCACAAATGTTTCCTAATCTGCATGTCTCGCTCTGTGCAAGGTGAAGCGCCATCAGCCAAAAAGCAGGAGTCATGGCATGGCTGCCCAATTCTGTTCCCCTTCATTCACTCAGGCCTCCGAGGAAGGCATCATTTCACAGTGACAGGCTTAGGAGGCGGGGAGCGGCGTGTGATGTGGCCAGGTAGGGTGGAGGGCTGGTGGAGAGCAGTGCCGGCTGACGTTGCTGGTGGCAAGCGCAGTCCCTTCCTGTCTGCTGTGAAGTCTCTCTTAGACGCTGATCCAACTACTGTCTAACTGCCCTGAGCATCACATGCCGAGCCTTTCTCATGCACCATCTTCTCTGATACATTCTCACTCAGAACACCTTGTTAGTGTCTCTGTTTGCTCCCGTGTGATCGGTGAATAAAATAAAGAAAAAAAGTTCTCTGCAAAAGTAGCTAAATCTTCAACTTTACGTCAGCTCATTCATGCTCGCCTTGGTATACTGAAAATCTTACCGAAATGGGCCTGCAATGACTGCGACTTCCAGTCACTCTCGGCCTCTGAAGCGGGTCTAGGAACGGATTGCCACGGACTGGATTGCCCCGGAACCGATTGCCACGGACTGGATTGCCACCGGAATAAATTGCCACCGGAACGGATTGCCACCGGACTGGATTGCCACCGGAACAGATTGCCACTGGAACGGATTGCCACCGGACTGGATTGCCACGGACTGGATTGCCACCGGATCGGATTGCCACCTCATAAAATTGAACACCAGGGTTCATAATAAGGTGAAAGTGAACAATTCCCGCCTGTGCTTATAAATAAATGCTTATAAATTTTAGTGAATTTTAGTTTTAAAATTTAGCGAAGAAAAATTGTTGTAACAATGGAAATGATTTGGTAGAAAAATATTTTCAAAAAGTTTTGAAAATTTTCTGCTTCCGATTTGCACCTCAATCAACAGTGTGGCGCTGTTAAGCATAAAAAATTTGAGAATTTGAGAAAGAAAATTTGAGAATTCGTTAACCTTTCAATTCTCAACTAATTGAGCTGATTATTTCCAACAATTGACCCATGTTTCAAACCCCATTTCGACAACCCCATTTTTTCAGAAGCCTCCCAATAACGACTGCCTTACAAGATCAGTGGAATCGGACCCAAGAACAAGGCTCCGAGCTCCGGTAGCTCTGGCAGCTCTGGCAGCTCTACCGTCTAAAGCATTGCATCGATGTGGTTGGTGCAAGCATTCCTCCTTTACAAAAAAAAAAAAGTTAAAAACTGGAGGAGCTATGGCGTTTCAAAGTCAAAAAATAGCCAAAAATTGCCAAAATCGCACACATTTTCAACCATTTTTCATGTTCAACATTATTGGAGCATAGTGCGCCTAATATATGTTGCACAACTCGCTGAGATCTATCCAAAAAGGTATCATATGCCAGGATATATTTCGAATCCAGCGTGCCCAAGTACCCCTCCCAAAATGGCATCACCCGTATATAATAAGATACTAGTAATATGGGTCAGTGGCTGCGCTTTGCGCGGCCACACTTTTCATTCCTTTACAACATATGAAAAGTTCAGTTTTTTTATAACTTAAAGTATTTAATACAATGACTGGTGTCTAATGACTACTAACATAAAGAATCATTGCCGAAAAGTTCTACAGCTCAGCAAATTCCAGCATTTTAAAATCCATCAGGAAGCTCTGCTGATCAGAAAGGCAAAATTGACTTAACAATTAATACAAATGATTAATGACTGAAAGCATTGCATTCAGTCAAAGTAACTTCCGCTATTACCCATCTGTATATTCCCACTTATGAATGCCTTGCAACATCAGCTCACTAAGTAGGGCCAAAACCGCAAAAATTGACTTCACTCAATGAGATTTTTGACCGCGGAGCGGCCCGAAGGGCCGCTCCGCGGTCTATAGAGGTTACTCAACTTTTGTCCTCATATATATATATGTATATGTTCCTGGAAATGCTGGGAACGGGCGAATTCTCAACGGATCTGGACAAACTTTTTTTTTCCTGAAAGGTAATAATGTTTTAGGAAGATATCGCCGGTAGGAAGTGGTCCCCGAGTATTTGAAACATTACTTTTTTGGGTAGAAAGGTTTAAACATTGCAATATACAGTTTTTGCGCTCTAGCACCTGTAATCTTGAGAATTGCACAAACAACTTGAGTTTTTTTGTTCACAAGTCGTATATAGCGATTCCAAATATATGCTTACTTTTGAAAATGGTTGAGAAACCAAAGACTTTTCATCTTGAGTGACAAACTTTCACGCATGACAATAGAATCAATAATTAGTAGCAGCTGAACGGCTGATAATTGAACAGAACACTTGAGTTTTTTTGTTCACAAGTCGTATATAACGATTCCAAATATGTGCTTACTTTTGAAAATGGTTGAGAAACCACAGACTTGCCCTCTTGGGTGACAAACTTTCACGCATGACAATAGAATCAATAATTAGTAGCAGCTGAACGGCTGATAATTGAACAGAACACTTGAGTTTTTTTGTTCACAAGTCGTATATAACGATTCCAAATATGTGCTTACTTTTGAAAATGGTTGAGAAACCACAGACTTGCCCTCTTGGGTGACAAACTTTCACGCATGACAATAGCATCAATGATTAGTAGCAGCTGAACGGCTGATAATTGCACAGAAGACTTAAGTTTTTTTGTTCACAAGTCGTATATAACGATTCCAAATCTGTGCTTACTTTTGAAAATGGTTGAGAAACCACAGAATTTTCCTTTTGAGATGCAATGATCACTTTCACAGCAGACTTTTTCTTTAATTTTTTGATTTTACTACTTGTGGAGGTGTAAGTGCTCCGCGGTCACCTATTGCGCTTTGCGCCATATACTTGTTTGCAAAAAAAGTTTAAGTAAAATGAAAAAGTAAATAGGCTATCTTAAACAGAATTGAATTGCCTTGAATTAAAACAAGGTATTCTCGGCGGTTGCCAAGATGCGCGGCCTCACCTCAAGACACCACCTAGATGAAAATGCATGCCAAAATTCAAAAGATTTCAGTGAAAAAACCATGAATTATACATGTTTTGATTTTTGAAACATCAAGAGTTTGGCTTTTAACTATAAATCAAGAAATACTAATTATTTCAAAAATTCCTTTTGCCAGCTTTAAGATATTACTTTCATGGACGTAGATACCAAAAATCAGCTAATTTTTTTGAAAAACCATGGACTTATGCTTGTTCAAATTTTTGAAACATCAAGATTTTGGGTTTTTGACTATAAATCAATAAATAATAAATATTTCAAAATTTCCTCTTGCCAGCTTCAAGATATTACTTTAACGGATGTATCTGCCAAAAATCAACAAAATTCATTGAAAAACCAGTGATTTACGATTTTTCGCATTTTGAAACATCAAAAAATTGAGTTTTGGGTGAAAATCGAAAAATTTCGCCAAGCCCTAATAATGGCGCCAAGGCATAATCAAGATGGACGTTCCTGCAAAAATTCAGCTAATTTCATTGAAAAACCAATGATTTATGATTTTTTGTATTTTGAAACATCAAAAAATTGAGTTTTGGGCGAAATTCAAAAAATTACGCCAAGCCCCAAAAATGGTCCCGAGGCACCGCCTAGGCGGACCTTCATGCAAAAAATCAGCCAATTTCGTTGAAAAACTGCGGAGTACGGGCCTGGGACACACATATATATATACTAGTCATATAGGTCAATGGCCGCGCTACGCGCGGCCACCTAATTTTTGGAGAAAAGAGAGCCATATTTGGCTTACCGATGGTACCATATATAGTTAAAGTTATGTGACCAGTACTGTCCATGTTATTACCATGTTATTTAAAATTTGGCCTTTCCAGCTATTACACAGGATGATAGGCTCAAAGATCTCAAGATGCTTGCATACTTTAGGTCAATGCACATCATTCGCATGGCCTGGGCAAACACTGACTCAACCTTGCCTTGAAGAATTACTTGATTCATCCCAAATACATCAGACTCCTGGGTAGGCCGAAAATCAAAAAATTGGCATCAGTCAATCCATTTTTTGAAAAATATTTTACAATAATCTTTGAACACTAAGCAATGCATTTTAAGCAGAACTGTTGTAGCTTCAATTAAAAAAAAAGTCCGACAAAGAAAGTTAAAAAATGGAGCAGCTATGAAGTTTTGAAGTCTAAAAAAGCCCAAAAATGCCAAAAATGCGCACGATTTCGATTTTTTCATATTTTCAACATTACCCATGCACAGCGCGCCCCAAAAATTATTAAATAATTTCTCAATACCGATACGTAGAGCTATCATATGCCAGGATAAGTCAAGAATCCAGGTGGCGCCGAGGCACCCCCAAAAATGGCATCACGCGTATTATATAAGATATACTAGTCATATAGGTCAGTGGCCGCGCTACGCGCGGCCACCTAATTTTTGGAGAAAAGAGAGCCATATTTGGCTTGCCGATGGTACCAGATATCGTTAAAGATATGACCAGTACTGTCCCTTCAAATCTTCCTTAAATATAATTAAGTTATTTAGAGGACAAAACCATAGCCATGTACACACTGCATCATGGATTTTCCAGCCACGACACAGCACATCAGGCTCAAAGTTCTTAGATGCTTGAGATTGCTTTAGGTCAATGCACATCTTTCGCATAGCCTGGGAAAACACTGACTCAACCTTGCCTTGAAGAATTACTTGATTCATCCAAAATACATCAGACTCCTGGGTAGGCCGAAAATGAAAAAAATGGCATCAGTCAATCCATTTTAAAAAAATATTTGACTCAAAACTTTGAAAACTAACCTCTGGATTTGATGCATAGCTCTTGTAGCTTCAATTTAAAAAAAAGTCCGACAGAAAAAGTTAAAAACTGGATGAGTTATGGGGTTTCAAATTCAAAAAATGGCCAAAAATGGCAAAAATGGACACATTTTCGATTATTTCATATTTTCAGCATTACCCATACACTGCGCGCCCCAAAAAATATTGAATAACTCGTCAAAAGCCATGCATAGAGCTAGCATATGCCAAGATAAGTAAAGAATCCAGGTGGCGCCGAGGCACCCCCCAAAATGGCATCACCCGTATTATATAAGATATATGCGGAAAGACGGACGCAAAAATGAGGTAACTGGTTAAGCTGGCCTTGGCCGCCCGCCGCTTCGGGCAGGGCGCCAGAGCTCCTCCGGCCTCCGGGCACGGGTGCTACGGCCCCTACGCTTCGCCTAGCATGCTTCGCATGCTAGGCTACACTCCGGGGCCTCCGCACCCATGCCCTCCGGCCTACGGAGCTCTGACTGCCCTGCCCTCCGCGGCAGGCGGCCTTCGGCCGCGCAAAAAAAGTCCAACAGAAAAAGTTGAAAATTGAATGAGCTACAAAGGAGTAAACTCAAAAAAGGGGCAAAAATGGCGAAATTTGACACGTTTTCAATCATAACTCATTTTTAAGGAAAAACCGCGAGGACTGTAAAGCATATTTTGTCAAACTTTCCGAGATCTATTCAAAATGCTATTATATGCCTGGATAGACTTAGAAACCATGCCACCCGAGGTACCCTCCTGAAATGGCATCACCCGTATTATATAAGATAGATATATATATGCGGACAGACAGACGCAAAAATGGGGTAACTGCTTAAGCTGGCCTTGGCCGCCTGCTGCTTCAGGCAGGGCGCCAGAGCTCCTCCGGCCTCCGGGCACGGGTGCTACGGCCCCTACGCTTCGCCTAGCATGCTTCGCATGCTAGGCTATGCTCTGGGGCCTCCGCACCCATGCCCTCCGGCCTCCGGAGCTCTGACTGCCCTGCCCTCCGCGGCAGGCGGCCTTCGGCCGCGCAAAAAACATCTGGCAGCATGAAAGCACACTTTTTTTTGGACTTCAAGCTCATCCTGTGATTCTGAACAAGCATCGAAATGAAACGGCTATGAGACTGCCGCTTTAAGCTTGCTTTCCCGACCAATTCTTTGATTGGCAAGCTCTCGAATTGTAGTTGCTCGGCCCATTAGATCTTGCTTTCACTGTCTCACATTTGTGGCAGACAACTCTCCGTGCGCAATCAAAAACAAATGGAATAATTTTTGATAAAATCTTTAGATGCTTCCAAGCATTGGCATAATCAATAACAATGGAGGAACCACCATCTTTTAGACCTAATCCTATCCTCAAGCAACTTCCCTGACCTAACGGCTGCAGTGGGGCCCAAGCTGCTGCTGAGCGACCACCAATCGGTCACTTCCCTCTTCGCCTTGCCAGCCACCCTGCCTCAAAACTCACCCGCTGCCCCCGCCGCCAAAAGTATTCCTGTCAGACTGTGGCATAAGGTTGACTCGGTGGCCTTAAACTCCTTTCTAAGCTCAATTGATTGGGAGTATCTAGCCAGCATTTCAGCCTCGCCATCTGACTTCTGCGATCTTTTGGAGGTGACGCTCGCCGAGGCCATAGAGGTCTCTGTCCCTGTCCGCATGCGCCGTCCTCAGCCACCCTCCAGCTCACTTAGCCCAGGAACGCGGCACCTAATCAGGCTCCGCTGGCGCTTATTTCCATCCCGTAAGCTCTCCTACCGCTCCCGCCAGCGCTATAAACGCATCTGTAGGGACATTAGAAGAAGAGTGCATAGGGACTTCATGCGAGCAGATGAGTTTCTCCTCCGCCCACCATTAGGCAGCCCCCATCACCGCGCACCTGGCCCTCCCCTTTTCAAATTAATAGCTAAGCGCTCAGGCAAGAAGGGCTGTGAAATTCCCCCCGCTCCGGCCTCCTCAAACACAGCCAGCGCCCCACCTGAGGCTGCCTGCATCAGCCCCCTCATCCCCGTCGCAAGTTCAATTTGCCCCCACATCACCTGCTCATTCTCCGCGCACTCAGGCCCATCCGCTTCCTCCTCTGGCCTCCTGCAATGCCTCAAAAGCCGCCCTGCTAGGCTGTCAGTTTGCTAGTGCCCTTCAGGTGGATGACGGCATACTCCCCAGAGTTGATGCCATGCAGTCCCTGCCCACCCAGCGCCTTTCCACCAGCCCGCCACTCAATGACCTCTCATTTGAGCTAGCAGACATTCACCGTGCCCTAGCCAGATTGAAGCCTAAGCGCTCATGCGGTCCAGATGGCATCCCCCCAGTGCTTCTCAAGGCAGCCAGGCGCAGTCTGGCAGTCCCCCTCCGCATCCTTTTTGACTACTGCAAAATCGCCAGCTCCTTGCCTTCGCAATGGAAAAGCTCCTACGTGCACCCAGTGTACAAAAGGAAGGGGGACGCCAGCCTGCCCAGCTCCTACAGACCCATCTCACTAATTCCTGGCCTGCTTAAGGTGTTTGACCGAATTCTAGCACACCAACTAAACGCGCACTTTGAGAATGCGGAAATTTTCCCGGCCTGCATGCATGGCTTTCGTCCTCGTCGGTCTACAACCTCCTCCCTCCTCTCACTGCAGGCTTTCCTCGCCCGGGAGCTTCACTGCCGCCGCTCAGTGGGACATCATCAATATTGACATCGCTCGTGCCTTCGACTCAGTCACCCATCCAAAGCTATTGCATGTGGCAGCGGCGGCTGGCCTTGGGCCACGTGTCCTGCATTGGATAAGCGAATTTGTGTGTGACAGGACAATGAGAGTGAAAGTCGAGATGCCCTCTCTGCCCCAGTAGCAGTAACATCGTCGATTGTCCAGGGTGGATCAAGTTCGCCAATACTCTTCAACCTCTATGTCCTGCCCCTCCTCATCTCGCTGTCCTCCATTCAAGGATTAGGGCTATGGGCCTATGCTGACGATCTCCGCATGGCCTCAAGTAACCCTCTAACCATCTCACATGCACTCCAAATTCTGTCAGAATGGGCACGGGACTGGCAACTGACTCTTGCACCTGCAAAATGCACCAGGTACAGAATCGGAGCTGGAAGCTGCCCTGTGTATGAAGTGGGAGGCTGTGAAATCCCGGTGGCCCCGAGCAGTGGTGTTTCTCTGACTCTAAGTGACTGGGTCAAGAGTCAAGAGGGCGCAAGGGGGCGCGGGGGGCGCGCGGGGGGCGCGGGTCTTGAGTGGATTTCTGCTGTCTACAGTGACAGGGCTCCCGGGGCAAGAAGGGGGCATGGGGCAAGTCAACGCAGGCAGACAGAAGGGTGCATGATGATCACATGAACAGACAGTGGCTGAGTATCACTCTCATCGAAATAGGCTACATAACTCGT
>JASANA010000316.1:0-39445 GCA_030248095.1 Ptycholaimellus sp. GST1_10
TCTGTTCTCATATATCAATCTTAGCCGCCAACATTCTGTCCTCAATCCCTCGAAACTCTGCTCAAAATTCCCTTTTGAATGACGTTTGAATCATGCAAAAAGCTTCAGTAGAACTTGAGTTATGATTTTTTGCTGATTTGGGTCGACATAATGTCGGGTCGACATATTGTCGGGTCGACATAATGTCGGGTCGACATAATGTCGGGTCGACATAATGTCGGGTCGACATAATGTCGGGTCGACATAATGTCGGCCCGACAATATGGCGACCCGACATTATGTCGACCCAAATCAAAAAATAGTCATAACTCGAGTTCTACTGAAGCTTTTTGCATGATTCAAACGTCATTCGAAAGGGAATTTTGTGTAGAATTTAGATGGGGTGAGGACATCAATCAGCCTTCTCCATCTGGACTTGGTCTTCTGTCCTCATCGATCAGCCTTCTCTACCAGCACCAGAACTGCCTCCACTGCAGCTTCGACGATGCCTCTACAGCCCACTTCTCCAGCCACATTCACATTAACAGGAGCTGAATCTGCGAGGGAGCCAGAGGAAGAGAAGCAGCAGTCAGTCCACCAGCACCAGAACTGCCTCCACTGCAGCTTCGACGATGCCTCTACAGCCCAGTTCTCCAGCCACATTCACATTAACAAGAGCTGAATCTGCGAGGGAGCCATAGAAAGAGAAGCAGCAGTCAGTCCACCAGCACCAGAACTGCCTCCACTGCAGCTTCGACGATGCCTCTACAGCCCAGTTCTCCAGCCACATTCACATTAACAGGAGCTGAATCTGCGAGGGAGCCAGAGGAAGAGAAGCAGCAGTCAGTCCACCAGCACCAGAACTGCCTCCACTGCAGCTTTGACGATGCCTCTACAGCCCAGTTCTCCAGCCACATTCACATTAACAGGAGCTGAATCTGCGAGGGAGCCAGAGGAAGAGAAGCAGCAGTCAGTCCACCAGCACCAGAACTGCCTCCACTGCAGCTTTGACGATGCCTCTACAGCCCAGTTCTCCAGCCACATTCACATTAACAGGAGCTGAATCTGCGAGGGAGCCAGAGGAAGAGAAGCAGCAGTCAGTCCACCAGCACCAGAACTGCCTCCACTGCAGCTTTGACGATGCCTCTACAGCCCAGTTCTCCAGCCACATTCACATTAACAGGAGCTGAATCTGTGAGGGAGCCAGAGGAAGAGAAGCAGCAGTCAGTCCACCAGCACCAGAACTGCCTCCACTGCAGCTTTGACGATGCCTCTACAGCCCAGTTCTCCAGCCACATTCACATTAACAGGAGCTGAATCTGCGAGGGAGCCAGAGGAAGAGAAGCAGCAGTCAGTCCACCAGCACCAGAACTGCCTCCACTGCAGCTTTGATGATGCCTCTACAGCCCAGTTCTCCAGCCACATTCACATTAACAGGAGCTGAATCTGCGAGGGAGCCAGAGGAAGAGAAGCAGCTTCTCTTTCTCTGGCTCCCTCGCAGATTCAGCTCTTGTTAATGTGAATGTGGCTGGAGAACTGGGCTGTAGAGGCATCGTCGAAGCTGCAGTGGAGGCAGTTCTGGTGCTGGTGGACTGACTGCTGCTTCTCTTCCTCTGGCTCCCTCGCAGATTCAGCTCCTGTTAATGTGAATGTGGCTGGAGAACTGGGCTGTAGAGGCATCGTCAAAGCTGCAGTGGAGGCAGTTCTGGTGCTGGTAGAGAAGGCTGATCGATGAGGGCAGAAGGCCAGTGTAAGTTGAGAAGTCTGACAGCTGGTAGAGAAGGCTGATCGATGAGGACAGAAGACCAAGTCCAGATGGAGAAGGCTGATTGATGTCCTCACCCCATCTAAATTCTACACAAAATTCCCTTTCGAATGGCGTTTGAATCATGCAAAAAGCTTCAGTAGAACTCGAGTTATGACTATTTTTTGATTTGGGTCAACATAATGTCGGGTCGCCATATTGTTGGGCCGACATTATGTCGACCCGACATTATGTCGACCCGACATTATGTCGACCCGACAATATGTCGACCCGACATTATGTCGACCCAAATCAGCAAAAAATCATAACTCGAGTTCTACTGAAGCTTTTTGCATGATTCAAACGTCATTCGAAAGGGAATTTTGAGCAGAGTTTCGAGGGATTGAGGACAGAACGCTGGCGGCTAAGGCTTGTAAATGAGAACAGATGGGGTGAGGACATCAATCAGCCTTCTCTACTGGCTGTTGCGTTTTTGCATCTTAACCGAAATTTGATTGGTAGCAGTGTAGAAGGCCATTTATAACCTGGCCTTAATAAAGATTTTCAATTTTATAAGGTTTATAAAATTAAAAAAATCGTTAAAAAATAAGAATACCGCATAGGGAATATGAAATAATAAAATACACCTTATTTTGATTTCATAAAAATCACATATTTTATTCTTATTCTATGCTATATTTTTAAGCCATATTTTTTAACGTTATAAAATATATATTTATTCTCATTTTCAACTCTAATTTTGAGCAGCGTTTATTTTCATTCTTATTTATTCCGTAATTTTGGACATTCCATATTTTCATTCTTATTTATTCTCTAAGGATTCCCGAAATCAGAAACACTGGCTCTGCCCTCAGGTGGCCTTTAGCCGCGCGAAAAACCGTCAGGACTCAAGCTAAGCAAGCTAGAAAGGAATTTAGTTGTGGCCTCTGTTACTTAATGCTGTGACCTAAAAGAAAACGCGAGCATATGAGGGACAATCGTAGCGAGTAGTGTTACTAAATGTCCTGAGCTTTCTAACAAAAATGGTGAAGCTTCGTATCGATGTAATGGAGATGTACTGGTGATCAGGGATCAAGGATCAGGGATAACAAAAGATCATAGTATCCTTTATGGCTTGTATCGTGCGTACCTCTATCTGGGGTACTGCCATTCATAACTGGGGCGGTGTCCCGCCCTAGGACTTCGTTTCTGCTCGAAATTATTCTTTAGCATTGAAAATAGGTATTAAGCAGCATAAAACCTTAAAAACCGTAGAAAAGGAATTGCCAAACAAATATGATTGTGAATATACTTAATTAGCCATATTTAGTGCAACAATAGCGGACGCTTTGCTTTTCATTCAGCTGGGCAAGTCTAGACAGTCATGCCATTCAGAGTCTAAGGCATGCCTTGTGATTCAAATGAAGATTGCTCGCTTAAAGGGGAAATACCCAGGTCAGGCACCATCACCGATTCCGCTCATATTTTTTTAAATGATAGGTGTTACCATTGTAAGCTTGCAAGGGTATAACGTTTTGGCTAAAAGGTCTTTGTTCCAGAATTAAAAATTCCCAAAATTTTGTATGCTACAACGTGGGGGAGGGCTGCAAATGACACGAAAAAATTCATAACTAAAATATGCTGATGCCGCCGCATTAGGCCGCTTAACGCAACTTGTATTTATTGAAAAGCCACCAGAAAAAAATATGCTGGGGGTTCAAATCGGCGCGGAAGGACGCGGAGGGCCCCAAAAACTGGCAAAAATGGACATTTTTGATCATTTTTAGAGGTTTTTCCTATATTTTCATTATTTAGAAATTTTTTTGCAATTGAGACCCCAATTTTTGAAATGTACGCCCCAAAATTGACACATTACCTTAAAATTTAGTCCTAATTAATAAAAAAATTTTTTCAAATTTTTTGAGTGGGGTAAAAAATCATAAAAATTTATTTTTATCAATTAAGACTAATTTATATGGTTATAGGTCCATTTTCGGGCGTAGATTTCAAAAATTGGGGTCCCGAATGTGGGAAAAATTTGTAATTCATGAAAAAGAGTGAAAAACCTCCAAAAATCATCAAAAATGACGATTTTTGGCAGTTTTAGGGCCACGCGCAACTATGCGCTCCGTTTTGGACCCCCAATATATTTTTTTCTTGTGTCTTTTTAATAAATACAAGTTGTATGAAGCGGAGAAATGCGGAGGATGCTGCATTTTAGAGCAATGATTTTTTTGCGCGGCCGAAGGCCGCCTGCCGCGGAGGGCAGGGCAGTCAGAGCTCCGGAGGCCGTAGGGCATGGGTGCAGAGGCCCCGGAGCGTAGCCTAGCATGCGAAGCATGCTAGGCGAAGCGTAGGGGCCGTAGCACCCGTGCCCGGAGGCCGGAGGAGCTCTGGCGCCCTGCCCGAAGCGGCGGGCGGCCAAGGCCAGCTTAAGCAGTTACCCCATTTTTGCGTCCGTCTGTCCGCATATATATATATATATATATGTGTGGTTCCGGGGCCCGTACTCCGCGGTTTTTCAATGAAATTGGCTAATTTTTTGCAAGAAGGTCCGCCTGGGTGGTATCTCCAGGCCATTTTTTGCGCTTGACGTAATTTTTCGATTTTCGCCCAAAACTCAATTTTTTGATGTTTCAAAATACAAAAATTCATAAATCACTGGTTTTTCAATGAAATTAGCTGAATTTTGGCAGGTACATCCGTCAAAGTAATATCTTGAAGCTGGCAAAAGGAATTTTCGAAATATTTATTATATCTTGATTTATAGGCAAAAACCCAAAATCGTGATGTTTCAAAAATTTGAACATGCATAAATCCATTGTTTTGCAATGAAATCAGTTGATTTTTGGCAGGTACGTCCATCAAAGTTATATCTTAAAGCTGGCAAAGGGATTTTTTGAAATATTTATTTCATCTTGATTTATAGTCAAAAACCCAAAATCTTGATGTTTCAAAAATTTGAACATGCATAAATCCATTGTTTTTCAATGAAATCAGCTGATTTTTGGCAGGTATGTATAACCATGCGAATTGAAAAGTTTTGTAATGTAGCTAGTGGTTATTATTTGTACTGGAACAAAGGCCGCGCATCTTGGCGATAGCCGATAATCCCTTGTTTCACTTTGCCCTATGCTATAACATAGGAAACTTAAGAATTTTTTTCTCAAAAAAAATACTCCAAAGTGAAAAAACCGCTTAAGCGCGCAAGCTTACTTTGGTGTCCCCTAACTAGGAAAAAATTTTTATGGAAATCCGAGGGGGTGCATTTTCGGTGACTATCCCTTTAAAACAGCCATCCAAGCCAGTGGGCAGAATTGGTTTGGACAAAGCCAGGAAGGAAATGGGCCTTCTCTCGCAGCTGCTCTGCTTTGGCCTCGTGCTGTCTGCCATCGCAGGCCCAGCTCATCCTCCTGCATTCGTGGAGCCACTGCCTTACCAGTGCCACCTCCTCCCAGACAAATAATTAGCTTTGAGTGCAAATTGAATCGTTTTAGGCCCATACCCGATCCGTGGCAATCTCGACCTCTCCAGATGGGGCCCCTCCATGTGAACGTGCCACCAACAGCCATCCAAGCCAGTGGGCAGAATTGGTTTGGACAAAGCCAGGAAGGAAATGGGCCTTCTCTCGCAGCTGCTCTGCTTTGGCCTCGTGCTGTCTGCCATCGCAGGCCCAGCTCATCCTCCTGCATTCGTGGAGCCACTGCCTTACCAGTGCCACCTCCTCCCAGACAAATAATTAGCTTTGAGTGCAAATTGAATCGTTTTAGGCCCATACCCGATCCGTGGCAATCTCGACCTCTCCAGATGGGGCCCCTCCATGTGAACGTGCCACCAACAGCCATCCAAGCCAGTGGGCAGAATTGGTTTGGACAAAGCCAGGAAGGAAATGGGCCTTCTCTCGCAGCTGCTCTGCTTTGGCCTCGTGCTGTCTGCCATCGCAGGCCCAGCTCATCCTCCTGCATTCGTGGAGCCACTGCCTTACCAGTGCCACCTCCTCCCAGACAAATAATTAGCTTTGAGTGCAAATTGAATCGTTTTAGGCCCATACCCGATCCGTGGCAATCTCGACCTCTCCAGATGGGGCCCCTCCATGTGAACGTGCCACCAACAGCCATCCAAGCCAGTGGGCAGAATTGGTTTGGACAAAGCCAGGAAGGAAATGGGCCTTCTCTCGCAGCTGCTCTGCTTTGGCCTCGTGCTGTCTGCCATCGCAGGCCCAGCTCATCCTCCTGCATTCGTGGAGCCACTGCCTTACCAGTGCCACCTCCTCCCAGACAAATAATTAGCTTTGAGTGCAAATTGAATCGTTTTAGGCCCATACCCGATCCGTGGCAATCTCGACCTCTCCAGATGGGGCCCCTCCATGTGAACGTGCCACCAACAGCCATCCAAGCCAGTGGGCAGAATTGGTTTGGACAAAGCCAGGAAGGAAATGGGCCTTCTCTCGCAGCTGCTCTGCTTTGGCCTCGTGCTGTCTGCCATCGCAGGCCCAGCTCATCCTCCTGCATTCGTGGAGCCACTGCCTTACCAGTGCCACCTCCTCCCAGACAAATAATTAGCTTTGAGTGCAAATTGAATCGTTTTAGGCCCATACCCGATCCGTGGCAATCTCGACCTCTCCAGATGGGGCCCGTCCATGTGAACGTGCCACCAACAGCCATCCAAGCCAGTGGGCAGAATTGGTTTGGACAAAGCCAGGAAGGAAATGGGCCTTCTCTCGCAGCTGCTCTGCTTTGGCCTCGTGCTGTCTGCCATCGCAGGCCCAGCTCATCCTCCTGCATTCGTGGAGCCACTGCCTTACCAGTGCCACCTCCTCCCAGACAAATAATTAGCTTTGAGTGCAAATTGAATCGTTTTAGGCCCATACCCGATCCGTGGCAATCTCGACCTCTCCAGATGGGGCCCGTCCATGTGAACGTGCCACCAACAGCCATCCAAGCCAGTGGGCAGAATTGGTTTGGACAAAGCCAGGAAGGAAATGGGCCTTCTCTCGCAGCTGCTCTGCTTTGGCCTCGTGCTGTCTGCCATCGCAGGCCCAGCTCATCCTCCTGCATTCGTGGAGCCACTGCCTTACCAGTGCCACCTCCTCCCAGACAAATAATTAGCTTTGAGTGCAAATTGAATCGTTTTAGGCCCATACCCGATCCGTGGCAATCTCGACCTCTCCAGATGGGGCCCCTCCATGTGAACGTGCCACCAACAGCCATCCAAGCCAGTGGGCAGAATTGGTTTGGACAAAGCCAGGAAGGAAATGGGCCTTCTCTCACAGCTGCTCTGCTTTGGCCTCGTGCTGTCTGCCATCGCAGGCCCAGCTCATCCTCCTGCATTCGTGGAGCCACTGCCTTACCAGTGCCACCTCCTCCCAGACAAATAATTAGCTTTGAGTGCAAATTGAATCGTTTTAGGCCCATACCCGATCCGTGGCAATCTCGACCTCTCCTGATGGGGCCCCTCCATGTGAACGTGCCACCAACAGCCATCCAAGCCAGTGGGCAGAATTGGTTTGGACAAAGTCAGGAAGGAAATGGGCCTTCTCTCGCAGCTGCTCTGCTTTGGCCTCGTGCTGTCTGCCATCGCAGGCCCAGCTCATCCTCCTGCATTCGTGGAGCCACTGCCTTACCAGTGCCACCTCCTCCCAGACAAATAATTAGCTTTGAGTGCAAATTGAATCGTTTTAGGCCCATACCCGATCCGTGGCAATCTCGACCTCTCCAGATGGGGCCCCTCCATGTGAACGTGCCACCAACAGCCATCCAAGCCAGTGGGCAGAATTGGTTTGGACAAAGCCAGGAAGGAAATGGGCCTTCTCTCGCAGCTGCTCTGCTTTGGCCTCGTGCTGCCTGCCATCGCAGGCCCAGCTCATCCTCCTGCATTCGTGGAGCCACTGCCTTACCAGTGCCACCTCCTCCCAGACAAATAATTAGCTTTGAGTGCAAATTGAATCGTTTTAGGCCCATGCCCGATCCGTGGCAATCTCGACCTCTCCAGATGGGGCCCCTCCATGTGAACGTGCCACCAACAGCCATCCAAGCCAGTGGGCAGAATTGGTTTGGACAAAGCCAGGAAGGAAATGGGCCTTCTCTCGCAGCTGCTCTGCTTTGGCCTCGTGCTGTCTGCCATCGCAGGCCCAGCTCATCCTCCTGCATTCGTGGAGCCACTGCCTTACCAGTGCCACCTCCTCCCAGACAAATAATTAGCTTTGAGTGCAAATTGAATCGTTTTAGGCCCATACCCGATCCGTGGCAATCTCGACCTCTCCAGATGGGGCCCCTCCATGTGAACGTGCCACCAACAGCCATCCAAGCCAGTGGGCAGAATTGGTTTGGACAAAGCCAGGAAGGAAATGGGCCTTCTCTCGCAGCTGCTCTGCTTTGGCCTCGTGCTGTCTGCCATCGCAGGCCCAGCTCATCCTCCTGCATTCGTGGAGCCACTGCCTTACCAGTGCCACCTCCTCCCAGACAAATAATTAGCTTTGAGTGCAAATTGAATCGTTTTAGGCCCATACCCGATCCGTGGCAATCTCGACCTCTCCAGATGGGGCCCCTCCATGTGAACGTGCCACCAACAGCCATCCAAGCCAGTGGGCAGAATTGGTTTGGACAAAGCCAGGAAGGAAATGGGCCTTCTCTCACAGCTGCTCTGCTTTGGCCTCGTGCTGTCTGCCATCGCAGGCCCAGCTCATCCTCCTGCATTCGTGGAGCCACTGCCTTACCAGTGCCACCTCCTCCCAGACAAATAATTAGCTTTGAGTGCAAATTGAATCGTTTTAGGCCCATACCCGATCCGTGGCAATCTCGACCTCTCCTGATGGGGCCCCTCCATGTGAACGTGCCACCAACAGCCATCCAAGCCAGTGGGCAGAATTGGTTTGGACAAAGCCAGGAAGGAAATGGGCCTTCTCTCGCAGCTGCTCTGCTTTGGCCTCGTGCTGTCTGCCATCGCAGGCCCAGCTCATCCTCCTGCATTCGTGGAGCCACTGCCTTACCAGTGCCACCTCCTCCCAGACAAATAATTAGCTTTGAGTGCAAATTGAATCGTTTTAGGCCCATACCCGATCCGTGGCAATCTCGACCTCTCCAGATGGGGCCCCTCCATGTGAACGTGCCACCAACAGCCATCCAAGCCAGTGGGCAGAATTGGTTTGGACAAAGCCAGGAAGGAAATGGGCCTTCTCTCGCAGCTGCTCTGCTTTGGCCTCGTGCTGTCTGCCATCGCAGGCCCAGCTCATCCTCCTGCATTCGTGGAGCCACTGCCTTACCAGTGCCACCTCCTCCCAGACAAATAATTAGCTTTGAGTGCAAATTGAATCGTTTTAGGCCCATACCCGATCCGTGGCAATCTCGACCTCTCCAGATGGGGCCCCTCCATGTGAACGTGCCACCAACAGCCATCCAAGCCAGTGGGCAGAATTGGTTTGGACAAAGCCAGGAAGGAAATGGGCCTTCTCTCACAGCTGCTCTGCTTTGGCCTCGTGCTGTCTGCCATCGCAGGCCCAGCTCATCCTCCTGCATTCGTGGAGCCACTGCCTTACCAGTGCCACCTCCTCCCAGACAAATAATTAGCTTTGAGTGCAAATTGAATCGTTTTAGGCCCATACCCGATCCGTGGCAATCTCGACCTCTCCAGATGGGGCCCCTCCATGTGAACGTGCCACCAACAGCCATCCAAGCCAGTGGGCAGAATTGGTTTGGACAAAGCCAGGAAGGAAATGGGCCTTCTCTCACAGCTGCTCTGCTTTGGCCTCGTGCTGTCTGCCATCGCAGGCCCAGCTCATCCTCCTGCATTCGTGGAGCCACTGCCTTACCAGTGCCACCTCCTCCCAGACAAATAATTAGCTTTGAGTGCAAATTGAATCGTTTTAGGCCCATACCCGATCCGTGGCAATCTCGACCTCTCCAGATGGGGCCCCTCCATGTGAACGTGCCACCAACAGCCATCCAAGCCAGTGGGCAGAATTGGTTTGGACAAAGCCAGGAAGGAAATGGGCCTTCTCTCACAGCTGCTCTGCTTTGGCCTCGTGCTGTCTGCCATCGCAGGCCCAGCTCATCCTCCTGCATTCGTGGAGCCACTGCCTTACCAGTGCCACCTCCTCCCAGACAAATAATTAGCTTTGAGTGCAAATTGAATCGTTTTAGGCCCATACCCGATCCGTGGCAATCTCGACCTCTCCAGATGGGGCCCCTCCATGTGAACGTGCCACCAACAGCCATCCAAGCCAGTGGGCAGAATTGGTTTGGACAAAGCCAGGAAGGAAATGGGCCTTCTCTCACAGCTGCTCTGCTTTGGCCTCGTGCTGTCTGCCATCGCAGGCCCAGCTCATCCTCCTGCATTCGTGGAGCCACTGCCTTACCAGTGCCACCTCCTCCCAGACAAATAATTAGCTTTGAGTGCAAATTGAATCGTTTTAGGCCCATACCCGATCCGTGGCAATCTCGACCTCTCCAGATGGGGCCCCTCCATGTGAACGTGCCACCAACAGCCATCCAAGCCAGTGGGCAGAATTGGTTTGGACAAAGCCAGGAAGGAAATGGGCCTTCTCTCACAGCTGCTCTGCTTTGGCCTCGTGCTGTCTGCCATCGCAGGCCCAGCTCATCCTCCTGCATTCGTGGAGCCACTGCCTTACCAGTGCCACCTCCTCCCAGACAAATAATTAGCTTTGAGTGCAAATTGAATCGTTTTAGGCCCATACCCGATCCGTGGCAATCTCGACCTCTCCAGATGGGGCCCCTCCATGTGAACTTGCCACCAACAGCCATCCAAGCCAGTGGGCAGAATTGGTTTGGACAAAGCCAGGAAGGAAATGCCAGGAAGGTATTCTCGGCGTCACCAAGAGATGCACAGCCTTGCTTCAAGATATTACCACAACACAAATGACAAGTGAAGCGCCGCGGAGCGCACCTAGCGCGCGAGCCAACTACTCAAAAACATCAACCTAACGAATCAATTTTATGCTTGCTTGTTGTGTCAGCACTTTTTGTTGCATGCATTATGTCATGTGACGCTGTCACTGATAACATAAATTGCACCAGCATAGCTCCAGAAAGGAAATGTTAAGGCATCAACCCCAGGGGGACTGTCCAGAGTCCCCCCCTGGGGGACCCCTGGGGGGACTTTCTTTCTGTGGCTCCCACCCTGCCTCTGAAAATAAGTGAACTTGTGTCTTGGGGGGGGGGGGGGACTTCCCCCCAAGACATTTGACGATTAGCCCCCCCCCCATCCCCCCAAGACACAAATTTCACTGTTTAGACTGCCGTATCAACTAGGGGACGCGTTAGCCCAGCGTGTGTGGGCATAGGTGAAAATCTAGGGGTGGACTTTCATGGAGGGGGGGAACTTTCATGAGGGGAAGGGGGGTTCTTGCCTGGGGGGGATCTCATGGGGGGAAACTAGGTGTCAGCCAAGAATTCACTGCAGAGAAATAGGACCTAGCTTCTCGCGCTCAGTCCAGAAGAAGCGTTGCTGCTCGGGCCACCAGAGCTGCAAGACATATGGGAAAACTCAGCGTTTCAGCTTAGGCTTGCCAGGGCTTTTATGAAAAAGTTTAGGATCAAATTCTGCCCTAATCAATGAATGCAGACCATCGAGTTTCTTAAAAGGGGGCAATTTCATGTTGGGTGAAGTTTATTATGAGATAAAGTTGACAGCAGAATAGGAAGATGCCAAGCTATTCAGTCTCTGGTCTCCCAATTCCAGCTGCCCCAACTGAAGGTGTGCGCGACTTAGGGATCCTCATGCGCCCCAGCCTTTCCTACACCGCCCACATTACCAGCATGATCAATCGCGCCAGATTCACCACTCACCTGATCAAAAAATGCCTACATGCTGCAACCCCAACACTACTAACTCGTGCCTTCACAATCTACATACGGCCACAGCTTGAATATGCTTCCCCAGTATGGTCACCAGTGGGCATAGGCGAGTCAAAAAGAATTGAGAGAGTGCAGCGAAATTTCACTAAATTCATCATGTGCCGCTGCCGCCTGTCAGCCCCTGCTGGTGGCTACAATGCACGACTCTCATCTCTTAACCTGGAATCACTGCATCGGCGCCGCATAATATGCGACCTCTCACTACTCCACACCTGCTACACCAATTGCCTCAAAAATAGCAGTCCCGAAGAGCCCCCCTCACCAGATCAGCAGGAAAATTGGCATGGTTGCCCAGTGTTCTTTCCATTTATCCACACAGGCCTGCGTGGGCGGCACCACTTCACAGTGGTAGGTGGAGGCAGGGGTGGAGTGCAGGCACAGTGGCCAAGCCGAGTGAGTGTCTGGTGGCGGCGGGTCCCGGCGGAGGCTGCGGGCGGGCGGCGGAAGCTGTTCCTGGACGCGGTCTCCAAACTACTCACCAACAACAATGTGATCTGACACACCAGCGCCAATGATACACCTTCTCACCTCCTCTTCAGAACACCTTTACATCAGCTGTTCTGTTTTCTCACCTGTGCATTCGGAGAAAAAAGAAAGAAAAAAAGAGGATGAGTGGAAGAAAGGGAGTAATTAGTCCCTCCAGTACGTTCCCGGTCTTTTTTAGAA
Organism: Ptycholaimellus sp. GST1_10; assembly: GCA_030248095.1. Lineage (NCBI taxonomy): Eukaryota > Metazoa > Nematoda > Chromadorea > Chromadorida > Chromadoridae > Ptycholaimellus > Ptycholaimellus sp. GST1_10. The sequence goes on from JASANA010000316.1 coordinate 12,262, forward strand.
TTAGCACTTTTTGGAGTGCACTTTTTGTTTTTCTGCCACAGTATGTTGAGGCCGAGACATTTTGAGCGGGCATGCTGGCAAAAATCACTAAAAACAATACAAACTGCCTGGTGTCATCATTGCTGTACTCAAAAACCGCAATGAGACTCCTCCTCATGTGCCCCCATTGGTGTGCAGGCCGGATGCACCTGGCAGTTGCCCGGCGTGAGAAGAAGAATATGTCGCATCGCCAGCTGCCACGAGGGCCATGACGGGGCTGAACATCCGGGACCACTTCCTGGGCAGGTTCCCTCTCCTCCATGGACCGCAGGCCCTAAGCAAGCTTCGGCATTGCCTGGCATGGACTCGATGGATGCGTTGAGAGCATTCAGCCCAACCTATGCCTTCCGCCCCTGGGCCTGGATTGGCCACGGTATGAAGGAGCCTCAGCCCACATCATCGAACAAAGCTGCATCATGAAGGTTAAGCCTGCTTTTGCAACAGCCTTGGCTAGGGCTTATTGACCATCGAATAGATTGGTTTTTGACAGAGGCTTATTGACTTATTGTCATCGGCTTATCGTTTCGGATAGGAACAGGAGGGCTTTAAAATAATTTTGAAACATCAAATAACTATTTGTCATCAGAACTATTAGAAGCCTTGCTTTGGCCTTTGACAGCCGAATGCTGATCGGCACTTTCCCACTTTCCAAACCAAAGATCGTTGTGCAAACGCAGACGCAGATAGGGATGCAAGGCATCTAAGGAGTGAATTGGAGACTAGGAACATTTTGCCCGCAAACATGCATGGGTTTCGCCCTAACCGATCAACCACCACTAACCTCCTTTCTTTCAGGTGTTTCCTGGCTGAAGAGCAAGCACTAGGCTCTGCTGTGGATGTCATCTACACCGATTTCAGTAAAGCCTTTGATCGCGTATCTCACCCAAAGCTACTGCATGTGTGTAGCTGCTTAGGATTCAGCGGCGACCTGGTGAAGCTTCTGGCTCTCTTCATTGAGGACAGGAGTTTCCAAGTCCGTGTCAACAGCACCTTTTCTCGCCCGCAGCCGGTTTCCTCTTCCATAGTGCAAGGCGGATCCTGTAGCCCAATCCTATTCAACCTTTTCCTCTTACCACTAGCATGGGCACTCAATCAGCTACCGGGCCTTAACTGCTGGTTTTATGCTGACGATGTGAGACTAGCTGCACGAGTAGGCCCTAGCGGAAAGGCTGAAATCCTTCAGGAGGCTCTGGCCAGGCTCAGCAGATGGTCCGCCGACTGGCAACTTCCACTGGCGCCGTCCAAATGTCTGGTGAAGCGCTTCGGAGCTGGCAGCGCTGGCTCCTACACTCTCGACGGCCTCTGCCTCAAGGCCCATACTCCTTCCTCTCCCATCCGGGACCTTGGCGTTCTCTTCACTTCAAATCTCTCCATCTCTGCCCAGGTCACAGCCGCCACTAATGCTGCAAAGCAGGCCTCATATTACACAAAAAAGTGCTTTACTAGCCCCTCACTGAGAACGCTCTCATTAGCCTACACCACTTACATCCGTCCTCACCTTGAATACGCCTCTCCCTGCTGGGCCCCCACTAGACGCCGTGATATCAGCAGCCTTGAGGCAGTACAGAAATCCTTCTCCCGCTACATCTTTATGCGCTGCAATCGTAGCCAGAAGGGATTAGGATATGAGGGTCGGAGGAAACTTTTAGGCTGGGATACTCTAGAATTTCGCCGCATTTTAGCAGACATTCTTCTGCTACAAAAATGCTACAAGAGGGTCCGCCAAGCAGCTGATTCTGGCCTCCTTAGACCGCCCCCCAGTCTCCCCCCCTCCAGCAGCCATTCTCCCTCTGTAGCAGGACCCAGCCAAGCCCCTTACAGCTTTCCCTCCACCCCTGGCGCCAACTCCCTCTCTTCCACTTCTGCCACTCGCCAAATAGCCCTTCACAGCTGCCCAGTTCACTTTCCACGCATCTTTGCTTCCCTCAGGGGCCGTCATCACCTAGATCCACCTCAACGGGGCGGAGGAGAACTTGCCCGCTCATGGCCCCACCGGGTACGCATGATTTGGAATAGATTGACAGAGTTGGAGATACTGGCGGGAAAGGGTGCGCTTGAGGCTTCGCTACGGCAGCTGCTGGGAGCGTCTGGTGCACTACATGGAGCCCAAACTGTCTGATCATTCTCTTACTACCTGGCATTTCATTCCAACTCATCTCTCAGGCTCCCTGATTTGCCGCAAATGTCTTTCTTCTGTTTGGTTTCTGCCGTTAGGTGGTGCCACTTTCCAGCAATAAAGCTGAGATCATCAAAAAAAGGAATTACTGCACTTTTTTCACAATTACATAACCATTGGCGAAAACATCAGCAGGCCGAGTAAAACCCAATCTGCAATCCTCTTTGCAAACTCTGAACTGGGCCCTTTAGGATCTTGCCGCAACATTCAGTTTTTCAAATGTATCTCAGCGTCACTATTCTATTTCTATTTAAGCCTTAACCTAAGCCTAAGCGTCACTATAATTGGTGCTTTAAACGAAGCCCTTTTGCGGCACGATCTTGGCACCGGAGCGGGAGGTGGTATTGTTATTGACGGTGCATGTTCTCTTCGTGGCAGGCGGCCTGGTGTCGCGCAAAAAACCAAAAAGGCTTTTGCGATGGAGCGCAGTGAGCGTCAGCGCCCAGCTCCTGTTTTCAACCTGACATGCCTAACCCTAGCGCAAGCATGTCCTCTCAATGCTGTTGGCATTTGATTGCAGATGGGCTACCCAATAAAGGCTGCATTATGTATCGCCATTTTCGCAGTCCTGATATTGACCAAATATTTTCTGCCACATCGGGATACTTTTTTCTGGCTGCCACAACTATTTCGGAGCATCCAGTCGAATGATGGATCCAGGCCATCACTGCCAAGGTTGCCCAATTTTACAGAACTACCAGTGCAACTGAGCTATCTTGGATGATCAGTGCCAGCAGCTACGGAAACTACGCAAATACTACTGCCACAAATCAATTCTCGTCCACGCCCACCTTCACACCACTCAACTTAGCAAACAGGGAACAGCCGTTCCGACTAGTTCCGGGCAGCGAACTCAAGGTTTCCTATTTCATCTTCCCTTGACAATTCTTCTATTACTTTAAATTTATAAACATTGTCACAACAATTGACGCAGTAACCATAAACTAAACAAAGTAAGTCATTAAATAAAATAAATATGGCTGACAATCGACAAATATCCAAGCCCGCTGCAGCCTGGGGAAGCCGACAGCAGGGTCTACGCCTTCGCCGCCTACTGGACTCCGCTGGCCCAGGATAGAGTAACAGTCCTCATTCTCAGCGACGCAGAAAAACTCCTAGCGGCCGGCCAGTGGCCTTACAGCCACCACTGCGTCTTCTATCGCAACGGCTCCCTCCTGGCCGAGACCCAAGGAAATGTTCGCAGTCCTCTAACGTCCAAGGCTCAACTGCTTGGCCTGGGAAATTGCAGATATCCGACTATCCCGAGCAGCTGAGCTGCCCCCTGCCAAAGGTGGCTGGGCCCCGGCCAAACAGCCTGTTCATCTACCGCTCAGACAGCCAGAGGTCTTTCGTCCCTCCGCCCTGGAGCCTGGCCATTGCCTTTGGCGATGCGACGAGGAAAGAAGGCCAGCTGGCTGCCTGTCTCAAGGTGCCCCTGTCATTTTGTTGCCCCTCCACGAATTTGCCGCAGAATGCATTTTCAGAGGTCTTTCAGCATCACTATACAACCTCTATCTAAGCATCAACCTAAGCTTGAGCCTAAGATTCAATCTAAGTGTTACTATGTTTGGAGCTTTGGGCCTAAGCCTTAGCCTTTTAGAAATAAGGTGGATATGCGGCAAATACCTTGCACGCTCTTATAAAAGGCTAAGAATGAAAGTGCTGATGCAGGCGCTGTACGGAGAGCCAGATTGGCTGCTGCTCCTGCAGTATTTCGAGTACTACCGCCTGCTGGGCGTGGAACGTTTCTTTGTGCGCTTCAGGGGCAGCCAGCTGAGCGCCTCCACGCGGCGTATACTGGCCTACTACAGATCGCTGGGTCTACTGGAGCTTATTGATTGGAATGTGGACGACATGCCCTTCTGCTCCCACAGCGTCATGTATTGCGAAATGGCGCAGTACCAGGTGGCCAGCCATTTTGTGCAGGCCGTTTCTGTGTGTCCTGCAATTTTTCTGTCAATTCGAGAGCCCGAAATTTCATGTTTAATTCTCTTTTCGGCTGACCCTTGGAGCCCCCCCCCCTTAACCTTTTTGGGGGGGCTCAGGGAGTCAGCCCTCTTTTCTATAAATTTAGCTCTCAAAACCTGCAAAAATAAATTTTAAAACTAACAAGGTATTCTCGGCTGCTGCCAAGATGCGCGGCCTTTGTTCCAGATAAAAAGCAAAGCAATTCCTTTTAACTGCTTTAAGATACTGCCGCAGCAAACGTATCTGCCAAATCTAAGCTGAGTTTATTGAAAATCCAGTAATTTATGGATGTTCGAATTTTTGAAACATCAAGATTTTAGGTTTTTGACTATAAATCAAGAAATAATAAATGTGTTGAAAAACTCAATATATCACCATTAGAGACGTACATGCCAAAATTCAACTGATTTCATTGAAAAACCATCGATTTATGGATGTTCAAATTTTTGAAACATCAAGAATTTAGGTTTTTGGCCATAAACTGAGAAATAACAAATATTTCGGAAATTCCTTTTGCCAGCTTCAAGATAGCACCTCGACGGACATACCTGCCAAAAATCAGCCAATTTCGTTGACAAACCAGTGATTTATGAATTTTCATACTTTGAAACATCAAAAAATTGAGTTTTGGGCGAAAAACGCAAAATTACGTCAAGCGCAAAAAATGGCCTGGAGATACCACCCAGTTGGACCTTCATGCAAAAAATCAGCCATTTTGGTTGAAAAACCGCGGAGGCCGGGCCCCGGAATGACATATATATATATATATATGCGGAAAGACGGACGCAAAAATGAGGTAACTGCTTAAGCTGGCCTTGGCCGCCCGCCGCTTCGGGCAGGGCGCCAGAGCTCCTCCGGCCTCCGGAGCTCTGACTGCCCTGCCCTCCGCGGCAGGCGGCCTTCGGCCGCGCAAAAATATAAATATGTATAATATGTAATTGTTATGTTTTTATATTCTATCACTCTCCTTGTAAGTCATCTCATAAGCGTTAGTCTAGCATGGCCATGCAAGGTAGAGAGTGTCTTTTGAGGACTGCGTGATGAGAACAGCCCATCGCTTTACCTACACCATTCAGACAGATTTTGATGAGCTGATTCGCGGCCACAACCTCAGCCAAGGCCTGGTGCAACTTTTGCATCAGTTGGATAGGGACAACCGAGGCTCCTTCACTTTCCGGTTAAACCTTGCCTCCTAGCCGGCAATTCATCAAAGGCATCAATTGAAACATTAACATTTCTAATGTTTTTAAAAATTTTACATGTATTTGAATCGAAAGTTAAAATAAAAAAATCTCATTTCAATCGAAAAATAGTATATCCCACTTCAATCGCAAAAAAATCAGGATAAGAATTACATTTGGTAAATTCACTATATAAGAATACTCGAAAATTGCTGCAAAAATCCGTTTTTTAGTCGTTAGAAACTCTTTCAATTTCCTTCGACTCCCTTGGGACACTGCTTTGCGCAATCAGAGACTCTCTCTGCCCAGAGCGCGCTACTATCTGACCGAGGGCTCGCAGAAACGACCAGCACTTGATCATCTTCCTGGAGAGGCGCAGCAGCTGACTGACGCCTTGCTGGCTCACCTCCCCTGGGCCCAATACACCTGGAAACGAGCCACCGGTGCTGTTTCTTCATCTTCCCCAGAGCAAGGCCCAAAAAACACTGGCCTTAGCCTATACTCCGCACGGCTATGCGCCCAAAACCGTCGTGAAACCGGAGACGGTGAAAAGGGAAGGGGTCCACTACGTCGAACAGCATCACAGCCCCTTCCATGGCTACGATGTGGAAGCCCACCGTGAAGGTTGCCGCTGTGCTTGCTGCGCCAACTGAGCAGTGGCAGCTGCAGGTGCCATGTATCATTTCAAAAACGTGACGGCCTGGGGCTGGGGCTGGTTCAATGATACGGCTAAGTTTGCTGCATATGTGAACAATGCGACTCTGGACGAAGAAGAAATGCAGTGGGCGCAGATTCTTGCCAGCAAAATTGTCGCCGTTTTACTTAAAATATTGTGACAATATTGTGATATTGTGATTCTGAAATTGTCATTGCTACCAGATGTGAGTTTCTAGGCTTTTTCTTGACTAGAGCTGAGTAGCTTGATAATGCCTAATTCAGTGCAGAATTCAATGAAGATCGATCAGCCAAAGCCTTAGCCTGCCTTATTAGTTTGAATTTTTGCAAAAAAATAATTAGTAGAAGACAACAACTGACTGATGACCAAAAAAAACTGGCTGAAATGGCATCCCTTTCGCATTATCCCAAATTTCTAATTTGTCGTAGCAGGCGAAATGTGATTGAATTGGGATAGCGATGCGTTGAACCGAAACGTTAAAGAGATGGGGAAGGATGGGTGTGAGGTGGTCACTGTCCGAACAAGTCTTTGCAGACTCTGCCTTTGTCGTAGCCGCGCTGACAGAGCATCAGAAAGCAGTCCAGATCGCTCTGAGCCTTCCGGGCCCCACCCCAGCAGATGTTGCACGCCTTCTTCTCGAAATCCCGGCACATCACATGCCTCAATCCATTGAGCCTCATTACTTATTTCATAACATCTGCTTTTTAAGAAATTCTGTAAAACTGAAGCCTATCTGATTGTAGTGATCGTCTAACCGACTTTGAACAGGTTGCCAATGGACGGAAAGACCTGCAATGGATCTGGCTCAATTTAGTTTTTTGCATCAAACGATGAGAACTCGTGAAGCAAATAGCAAAGATAATGTAGTACATCGCACGTGCAATTGTGGTTGCCAAAGGTTTGATCGAGCGGACTTTGACTGGAACTGGAGTTGAAGGGAAGTAAGGCGTTTTGTGCGAGCCAATGCTAATGCTAATGCGTTTCATGGGACAAATGAGCAATGTGACAAAGTCAGCCGATGTTGCCAAAGTCAAGTGCGTCCACCTTTTCAGCCTGCGCCCACTTTCTACTTCCCTAACCATTCGCATTTCTGAAGTCTTCTGCGTTTTTGTTCCGAAAAGAAAGTCAACTATTTGAATTATATTTGGGCAAGAAGCATCGAAAAAAGACAAAAGGGGGTTGATTGGCAGCTCGCAAAGGGAATGCGCCATCCCTATACTTCGTATTTGATGAAAATATGTCCATGAAGGACTTTTACAATTCAAGGCGTTTTATCCATAGCATTTTCGTTCAATGTTTCAAGCTTCTTCTGAACGAACGCATGTTTTGCTTCCCGAACAATCTACTTTCGCATGGAAAATTAGGTTGGGGCTTTACTGAATATACCTATTTGAAAGTAAAATTAATAGAGCCTACGCTGGCCCTCACACAGCCTTTCATATTTTATGCCAAAATTGGTTTGACATTTTAGTAGATCTCTGACAGAATTTTTCCGATTTCCGTAACTGGCCCCCATTGTTTATGGGCAGAAGATAGCCTCTAAGTGGAGGTTGCCTCCGGTTATGTTTTCATGTCTGAGTTTATGGCTGGAGCCTCCAATTTGCAGAGGTGGTCTAGACTAGAGCATCTTTGCACAAGCAGTTGAAAACGCGTGGATATCCTCTTGTTTTAGTTAGGTTGCAAAGAAATGACCAAGAACTCAAGCAGAAGAGAAGTCCGCTAGGCACAGGAGACGTCCGGAGCCTAGCCTCCAACTATATGTCCATCTTCTGCGGCCAGATTATTATTATGCTGCCTTGACTGGAACACTAAGCTCCACTGCTTGAAAAGCAGTCGACAATGTCAGCCATTCGCTCACTCATTCTCCTCTCCTCCATTACCCTACTTCCCCTCACTACCTTCTTCGCTATCCGCCAGCAGCCAGAATGGCCTCCCTCCTTCCATCCCCGCCAAACTTCCACCCCAACCAGCAGCCCACCCATCCCAGCCCCTCCCAGCCGTCCTGCACTTCGCATCCTGGCCAACCAGACTCTCCACCAACTCCCAGCCTCAACTCTTCTCCGCCAGTTCGACGTGGTCCTCTTCGGGCAACTGAAAGCGGCCTGGAGGCAGCACATGGATGCTCTGATGGGCCAGAAGGTTCAGCTGGTGGCCTTCGGCCGCAGTCGCTTCTGCCGCCTTCGCCTAACCAGCAACTGGAGCGCCGTCCTGGAAGAGGTTAGTTTTGCCTTTTACCTTTTTCTTGCAAGAAATGTCTTTCTCTAGAATAGTCAGTGGCTGCTCTGCTAAGAAGCAATGCCTGGTAGAATCATGTTGTCGAGAAAAGAAGAGGCTCGGTTAGGACAGCTTCGCTGAGCAAGTGCCAAATCTGAAGGTAGACACGGCAAAAGAGGTATGTGGGCCCTGTGCCGTGCCCTGGGGCCCGTTTGCGGTGCAGGCTGGCTGGCTTCTGCGCCATTATGATGAGGTACACCTTGAGGCTCGCTAGGCTAGGATGGAGGGTGGAGAGTCAATGAGCTCAGTTGAGGTCATGGCTCTGCAGTTGTCGGCTCGTCTCTTTTTGGCCGTTCAGCTGGGTGAAAAGGCGGTCAGCTGTCAGCTGGAGGATATGGATGAGCTGGAATCAGAGCAGCTGCTGCCTGCCTCATTTGGAGTGCAGTTTGTCCTGCTGCCAAAATACACTGGTTTTGACATCTTTTGACAGATATTTTTCATGCTTTTTGTATTGATGTTGGCTATAAATATCTTTAAAGTTAGAATTAATTTTGAATTCTTTGAGGTATTTGGCGAATCATTGTGAAAAAAGGTGATACAAACCAGAGTCTGTGGCTTGGCTGCTCTTGGAGCCAGGTTCTCTTTATATTTTTTTATGTTGGCAAAAGGGAACATGCGCAAGACTTATGTGACTTTCTATATCCACTTCAACGTTAACAGGTTTATAAAATAGTAGTTCACGTGAGAAAAATTTAGTTGACGCAAGATCCGAAAAATTATTGAAACATTTTTTGACCGTTTATATCTAAGACTTCATTTTGCTTTAGGCCTGCCATGAAAACGTTCCCTCCTTCGCTTGTTCCGCTTGGCTGCGGGAACATCTATTTCAAATTGACAGCATTTTTCGAAATACCTTGAATATTACACTTCTGGCTCTCTTTGGAACCCTCCTCGGTTAATTTAGCAATTGTCTATAAAAGGACTCAAAATCCAGCTTGCACAGGAAGTATAAGAAATAAGGATGTCATACCATGGACTCCAGATGTGGATCTTGCCATACGCAGCAACTACAGCTATTTGGGCCAGTTTTGGAGGGATAATTATAGACGCCTGTCAAAAGGTGTCTTCAGCGGTATCTCGTTTCTAAATATCTTCATTGCCAATCAATTTCCAGGACTGTACTCTGCCCGAGCAATAGATGAAAAATTCCATCTGGAACCAAACAGAGCCTTTCGCTCCTATCCCATGTTCTACCAGGCTGAAGCCTATCCTCAGTTTGTGCTTTTTTTCAACTTGAAAGCGCCGCAGCATCAGGTTGTTGTCTACAGGGTCAGCGGAAAGCAGGAAGCATTCATGGAGGCAGAGTTGCAAAAGATTCGAAGCGGAGGGGTAAATCTATTTCAGCATTTGTGGGAAGAAAGATTGATTGATGTATTATGGGGCAGGTGTGCAGCAGCGGGGGAAACGGCTGGCGTGCAGCGCCCTACGTGGACATTTACGACAATTCAGCTGTCCATCATTGGAAAATCAGAGAAATAAAAATTAAAAATATTAAGAGTAAAAATGTAGAAAATTAAAAAAAATATTAAACTAAATTTGACCTATAAAACCTCCAGATAAACAGAAAAATGAAAAAAAAATCAATATTGTTGAGATGTACCCGGGCAACAGCTGGAGCGGAGAGCCGGGGCGATTGGTAATTGGAGGACGCAGCTACGCGACTCTGCCGCCCAAGGCTCTCCGCCAATCCCTGCTCCACTGGTACACACTCACTCCTAAAGAGGCCAAGCGATCGCTCCCGCCCGGGGCCACCGCCGACCGCACCTGTTCTCTGGACAACTGAAGCACATTTCAGCTCTTCCTCATTCCCGCAACCCGTCCTAGATTCATTAGATTGAGATTATTGTACTCTATGCTCTCTATGCTTTTGTCGCAAGCCTACAAACCAACAAACCTCTTTGAGGCTGCTGGAAAGGCATGATGCAATATGTGGCCTATTTTGTAGATCATGATCAACTTTATTAAGCCTTCAACGATATAAATAACATTATGTTGAACATTTTTACTTTTTTCCCAATGTAGCATAAGTTTAAACTTGTAAATTATTATGAGGCGTTTTGCTCCATTCATTCTAATGAATTTGCAGTGTTAATTTTGTCAGACCGCATTGCAAAAAATTGCTGCTTTGCTTTCTAAATAGTTTGCTTGGTTTAGTTGGTAGTAGTATTCATCAACAAAAATAATCGTCGTTTTTGAACGATGACTGGATCAATTTAGCAAAGCCAAATCTAGCTTCAGGCAGGAACGTCCCAACATGCATCTCAATTCGATAACAATCTTTTCGGGCATTCCATCAGGGCATTAGATCCAGCAGTGCTTACACGGACTGTGTACTCCCATCTGTCCTCCATAAATACTGTCCCTCAAACCCAGAGCACCACTTACAAGCTCCTCGCCACCATCGCCCTCCTTGTCATCCTCACCTCCGCCTAACTTCAACTCCACCGGCACCTGTGCTGCCATCCCCCCAGATCCATTGCACATCGACGCAGACCCAGCCGTCGTCCGCCCTCTCTGTGTTTCTCTCTCATTCATGCGGCAACCCTGCCTCTTCTGGGCGGTGGTCATGACTAGAGTAACACTCAGCTGGCTGACGATGCTCTTACATCTCCAGATTCTCAGCCCCAGGATTCGGGTCAGGGTGTCGCCAAAGAGGACAGATTGAGCTCTTTGGCACTCCTAGGCCTGAATCCTTGGGCTGAGATTGCGTCTTGATTGGAGTCTGAGAGGAGCTGTTCAAGACTAGCAGACTGGCAAGCTAGGCATAAAGACCTCGGTTGGACAGGAATGGTCTGGAAACTGTCACCGGGTGTTCATGCCTAGCTTGCCGTCTTACAGCTGGCAATCGATCGACGGATGGCAATCGATGTCTGGCGATTCAATGAATGCTCGTTGCGGTATCACAGCACCTGGTTAGACCTAAGCTGACCTATCTTTCTGTGCGGATCGGTACAAGACTGGATCGCAGTTTTAGCTCCAAGTGTCAAGTGATGCGGAGATATAAACGCGTATCACTATCATTTGCAGCCATAACTCGTCCTTTGCTCAGCGGTTTTATTCTGCTCATAAAAATTACATTTTGTCACAAAAACTATCATATCACAAAAACTCATCATATTTTGTCACAAAAACTATGCTCTCTTTTTATGAACTCTGAATCCTTTCTCGTGCACGAATTTTCTGCCGGTTTCTCTCCTATCCCGTCTTTCAATCACTTGAAAACCTCTGATCTTTGACGCTTCGAAACACGCCGTTTTTCAACCAGCAAATGCATGAGCAAAGGCATTCACTCGACATAGGACAGCCAAATGTTGCAGAACGGGCGTGAGCGACAGTAGCAGGTCAACACCTGCCACCCTGCAACCCAATCCCCATTCCCTTGTCCCTCACGATGCAAAGCACTCCTAACAAGCATCCTTGCTGCGCAGAGAGGCGTCCATGGCCAGGAAGGCTGGAATGGGGCGCTGGGTGCCGTTGAGAGTGGCCTTCTGCCAGTAGAGGGGCCAGTTGGTGGCAAAGTTGGGCGGCCATTGCCCGTGATACCAGCTCCACCAGTCCCAGAAGCAGCGGTCCTCGCCGGCTTCCAGCCGATGCGCCAGCAGCAGTCGGTCGTCGGCCTCGGAGAGCTGGCGGAGGACCTTTGCGTTCCTGAATGAGACAGCTGGGATGTCTGAGACCGATGATGAAAAGATGAGCAGCATAAATTTGAAAGATGGGTCAAATCTGCCATCGATGAGCCAAGAAGAGGATGGAGACTGGCAGATAAATGAAACATGCGGATTATGAGCTGGCGAGTTTTGAGCCGTAAGTCGAAACGAAACTAAAGTATTTTTGATAGGATGAAAAAGGTCGGGCGGCGAAGTTAGTTGGACAATTTGTACACAAATTTACAACATATGCGAACGAATGTGAGCTTGTGTCAAAAATTCTGCACTCCTATGCTAACAATTTGCAATACTCTATTCCAATTCAATTGAGAATTTTGATACCATCAGCTCATCAAGCCAAAAAAATCAAACATTCATAAACCATCGAAAAACTTCTCAGAAAACCCCGCCAGCCCAAAAAATACGGCAGCCCTAACGGAAGGCGAATATCGCCGCAGACTCCAATGCGAGAGGAAACGAAGCAGTCCCGGACGCCGTTCCTACGCTCCTGGGCCCCGAGTGCTTCGTAGACTCGGCGGTCTTTGGCGCTGCCCTGGCTCGGGTAGTCCCCAAACAATCGCCAGGTCTCTGCCGTTATGTTCCGACAGCAGAGCCACTCCTCCGATACCTTTTAGCTTGTTTTAATTTATTGAGAAAACACCTAAGGTGGCAGCCAATGAGCCAGTAGACGAATATGAGGCAGAAAAATCAGCAAATATGCGAAACCTTTGGACGCTCCTTTATACACTGATCGAAGGTGAACTGAGCAGGACGTTGACCGTGACTGCTGCGAACGCAGCCGACTGCCTCGTTGTTTGGGTCCTGCAAAGGAGCAATAATAAGTCAGTCATTTTCAAAAGATCAGAATTGGTCTTTATAAAATTATTAGTCAGCCCAAGCCTTAGCCTGAAACAATAGTAGCACCAGTGGTTGGGCGTACCTGTACCACAGTTTTTCTTCATTGTTCAGTTCATATGGATTTCTTGAACAAATGAGATTGAAATAGGGTGAAAATTAGAACGGCGTTGCAGAGGGGCTTCTTGCAGAGAAGGCGATAGTGATAGCTTTCGGGGAGGAGGATGAAGCGAAGGTTGGTGTGTGGGCGGCCAGGGCGGGTGCTGTTGGTGTAGCTGCTGTGGTTGGCCTCCCCGCCCACCAGCTTCCTAGCCACCGGTTTGAAGTAGCTGTTGTACAGACAGCGCTCGTCGTAGCCGCAGCCCATCACTGAGTCGCTGTCTGGCCCTGTGGAAGAGTTTTTGTCTGGCCCTGTGCAGTATTTAAAATAGGGCCAGTGCGGGGTGCAAATGTGAGTTCTGCAAGAGCTAGGCCTATTTTGGTGCCTGTATTGCCAAGTGAATAAAAATTGTTGATGTGGTTGCAGAAAAATGGTCTTTTGGCTGTAGTTCGATTTGAAGCTGATTTTGGAATATGAGAATTGATAATGGAGAAGAAAGGGATGAACATTTAACTTGTTCATAAAAGGCTCTAAAATTTAAAGCAACTAAAAATTTGTTTGGTAATTCAATAATTAATAAATTTATGGAATTATGGATAAGACCTTGAGCAATTCGTTCGCAGCAAGCCAGATATGCTGTGAAAAAGCTTGAGATGTCGCCTTTATCGTCGATTAGAAAATTTCGCAGCTTCTTATTTAGCCGGTTTTCTTCCTGCCTGGTATTTCACAATAACCAATGAGAAATTGATAAGCCTCAGCTGTGCTCACCTTGCCTGTTGTGGCAAATTCTCGTAAGCATAGTAGGAGCGTGCATTCAAATTTTTCGGCAGGTGGCTTTCAGGAATATGCGGTCTGCAACATTCATCGACAACAATTTTCTGCCCATTTGAATGCATTTCAACCTACAAATGCAACCTATACAAATTCATCCATCATCTCAATTTTTATTTTTTTTAGTCAATTTCTATTAGCTTTGCATAAATAGATAGTTGGAGAAAATGTAACCTGGAACAATCATGAATGCGCTGCTGGCGGTGGCAGAATCGCGTTGGGCGGGCAAATAGATTGCAGTTGTCCGCATTGCAGAGGCACTTCCAGCCTGGCTTTTGACCGCGGGCCGGCTTTGGGCCAGCCTTGCAATTGGATATGATTGTGAGTTGTGGACAGATTGGCTAGCGGGAATATTTTGTTTTTGCCAACGCACTGCATTTGGGCTTAGAAAAAAATATTTTGTGACAATTTCAATTCAAATATGCAATATGCAGCTGTTAACAGTGCAAAATAAAAAATTATTAATAAAATTGTTTTCTCAAAGGAAAATTGTTTTCACAAAAAAGTTTCTCACAGGAAAGTGAAAGTCGTAGCAGTTGCCGGTGAAGGCTTGGATGTTGCCGACTTTCTGGCAGCCGAACTCCATCTCAAACTCCAGCTCCGATGGGGCCAGCTTGCTGCCATTTTGCCAATCGTCGGGCGGGAACCATTGGGCTGGTCTCGGCCCTTTTCTGACCAAAATAATCTTCTGGATAAAAGCAAACAAGGTAATATCGGCTACCGCCAATAGATGCGCGGCCTTGAATCTTGGCAGGTTGCATGTTTCATTCTAGCCTATTTTTAAATATCACTTGTAAGTATATTATGCAATAAAAGATGTCCTTATGAATGTCCTGTGATGTCCTTTATGAAAAATTGATTTCTGAGGTGTTTAATTAATAAAATTATATTATTAATATAATTAAATGCACTTTTTCGAAATATTTTCGAATTTTGAGACCCCAATTTTCGAGGTTTTTTGACAATAAATCAAGAAGGAATCAAAATTACGCCAAGCGCACAAAAACGTCCCGAGCCACCACCCAGACAGACCTTCATGCAAAATTTCAGCCAATTTCGTTGAAAAACCGAGGAGTACGGGCTGCGGTACCACACACATATATATATATATTGGGCTGGCGCGAACGGAGCTTTAGCGTAGTGTCAGCGCCCAGCCCCTCTTTTCGACCCAGGTGTATGTTTTGAGGGTTAATGCTAGATCTTGAAATTGATAAGGGTTTTTCTCATGACATACGAATTCAATCGCTCTGATTCTTTTTTCATTGGAAAGAGCATCCTCGAATTAGTCTGTACTCGCGAGAAACTGCCATAAAGTTTACAATTTGGTGTAGAAAAATGCAAAACAAAGTGCCGTCCGAACTCCTTCCCTGCTGCTGCCCTGCTGCTGCCCTGCTGCCCTGCTGCCCTGCTGCTGCTTTGCATCTGCTAATGAACGAGAGTAGGTATTCAATTTATCCCCCCACCCCCCTATCCGGTCCTTGGGCTTCAGGTATTCGTTTAAAACTCATAACCCTTCAATTGACCAGTTTAGCATAGGTACCAGTGGTGTAGTGGTGTAAGCGGACCGGTGGCTGGTTGAAACTGGCAGGTTCGAATCCTTCTCGTGAATAAAGTTTATTTTTTGTATATTTGAAGTTGAGGAAAATAACTGGTACCATCGGCAAGCCAAAAGTAAAGATATTTTCTCCTGAAAACCAATTCCCTCGAGTTAATTTTTTTTGCATGATTATTCACTTTCCAAACTTTCGTTTTTTTTTAGCTAACTGGTGTCTTATTCGTTTTTGCAAAAAAAAAACAACAATTAGAAGAAAAAAATTGAAACAAGTCTTTTGTATGTTTAAAGTTGAGGAAATAAATGGTACCATCGGCAAGCCGAAAGTAAGCTCTTTTCTCCCAAAAAACAACAAATGCCCCGAGTGTAAAGTCAAGGAAATTTCCCTACTACGAGTGGAATCTGCTGTGTCACCTGTATTTTGTTTGAGCGCGCATGAAAAGAGCTCTTGAACTGCGCGCGAAAACAAAATGCAGATGCCCCACAAGCAGATTCCACTCGTAGTAGGGAAATTTCCTTGACTTTACACTCGGGGCATTTGTTGTTTTTTGGGAGAAAAGAGCTTACTTTCGGCTTGCCGATGGTACCATTTATATATATATGCGGACAGACGGACGAAAAATGGGGTAACTGTTAAAGCGGGCCTTGGCCGCCCGCCGCTCCGGGCAGGGCGCCAGAGCTCCTCCGGCCTCCGGGCACGGGTGCTACGGCCCCTACGCTTCGCCTAGCATGCTTCGCATGCTAGGCTACGCTCCAGGGCCTCCGCACCCATGCCCTCCGGCCTCCGGAGCTCTGACTGCCCTGCCCTTCGCGGCAGGCGGCCTGCGGCCGCGCAAAAATTATTTGAATCAATTTGAAAGAAGCTGATTAATTTGTCAGTTGGCTGCCTTACAGAAGCAGTAGTAGGCAGGTAAACGAGAGTACGAAGAAAGCAAAACTCATTGCTGGTTTCTTCCACAGTGAAAATGGAAGTGGCGAATTTTCAAGGATGTATTGTGTGGGACTAGCCTGTGACATGCGTGGCGCATAAAGTACTGCAAAAAGATCTGTCAAAACCCTTAACGAGCAACATAACTACACTCTCAAAAGTGTCCTTATGCAGTCTCAGCCCAGAATGCCTTAGCCTACGATTTCAAAGTTGGTATCCAATTGTTGCACCGTAATTTTATTTTTATTTTTGACCGCGGAGCGGCCCGAAGGGCCGCTCCGCGGTCTATAGAGGTTACTCAACTTTTGTCCTCATATATATATATATATCTGCAAGTGCTGGGCACGGGCGAATTCTCAACGGATCTGGACATACTTTTTTTTTCCTGAAAGCTATAATGTGCCGCTTGGATCCTGGGGGGGGAGGAGCTGGTGCCGGACCATTGGAAACATTACTTTCCTGAGTAGGAAAAAGTTTTTCCCGAAAATTACCAATTTCCTCTGTAGCATCTGAACGGCTGAGAATTGCACACAAGACTTGAGTTTTTTTGTTCACAAGTCGTAGATAGCGGTTCCAAATCTGTGCTTACTTTTGAAAATAGTTGAGAAACCACAGACTTACCCTCTTGAGTGACAAACTTTCACGCACTGCAAGCGAAGCCTACGCAGTTGCTAGTCTAGTTTGCATCCAGCTTTAAGGCTTCGCAAGCGAAGCCTACGCAATTGCCATTATACAAAATGGTTTGACTAAGCCTAAGCCTTTTTTAGAATCAGTATACCTAAGCCTAAGCCTAGCCTAAATTTGGGGGGGGGCAAAACTCTGGAGGGGGGGGCAAAACTCTTGGTTGGTCCAAAACTGGCTTGGTTGGCCGGTAAAACCTTTGGGGGGGGATCCTGGTCATCAGCCGCGATAGCGGCCTCAAAACACCAGAAAATGGTTTTGAAAAGGAATTATTAAAATGCGTGTTAATTAATTTGTACATTATGAATTTGATAGAGAAAGGCCTAAATTAGTTCAACATGTAGATCTAAAATCGCGCAACTCCAGATTTCTGATTCGGATTCAAAATCTTTTAAATTGTAATTTGAATGGAGAATGTTTTCCATGGTTTCGTAGAACAGGAGGATAATGCCTTCTGCTCAAGTGAGAACCAGGAGCCAATCTGGGAAAAACATTGGTCACCTCTGGGGATCAAACCCAGGGTTCCTGCATGTGCCGCAGGCATGCTAACCACTACACCAAGATGACCCTGGTGTAGGGCACGGAATTTCCCTTAGTTTATCTCAATGAGATATTGGTCATGACAACTTCAAGCCAATCGCGTAAGTTCAAGCCCTAAGTCACACAATCTAATTAATTGTGTTCAACATATTCCGATATCGATTGGCCGGCAGAATTGGTGCATTGATTGATCAGCATTTGAATGGTGCCAGCAAACAAATATTAATGGCTATGTGCCAAATAAATCGGATCTTCGAGTTTTCAAGTGTAAATATTTTTTAAAAGAACAACATGTGCACTGAGCTCAAGCTTTTAAAAACCTGGTATATTTTTACTAGCCTGTGCGGCGAGCGACAGCATGTGCTTCAAAAAAGTTTAGAAAAAGAACCAAAGTTTCTCTTTCAAATTTTAGAGAAAAACTTCCTGAACATAGACCTTTCTGGATGTAAAATAGGGCCAGTGCGGGGTGCAAATGTGAGTTCTGCAAGAGCTAGGCCTATTTTGGTGCCTGTATTGCCAAGTGAATAAAAATTGTTGATGTGGTTGCAGAAAAATGGTCTTTTGGCTGTAGTTCGATTTGAAGCTGATTTTGGAATATGAGAATTGATAATGGAGAAGAAAGGGATGAACATTTAACTTGTTCATAAAAGGCTCTAAAATTTAAAGCAACTAAAAATTTGTTTGGTAATTCAATAATTAATAAATTTATGGAATTATGGATAAGACCTTGAGCAATTCGTTCGCAGCAAGCCAGATATGCTGTGAAAAAGCTTGAGATGTCGCCTTTATCGTCGATTAGAAAATTTCGCAGCTTCTTATTTAGCCGGTTTTCTTCCTGCCTGGTATTTCACAATAACCAATGAGAAATTGATAAGCCTCAGCTGTGCTCACCTTGCCTGTTGTGGCAAATTCTCGTAAGCATAGTAGGAGCGTGAATTCAAATTTTTCGGCAGGTGGCTTTCAGGAATATGCGGTCTGCAACATTCATCGACAACAATTTTCTGCCCATTTGAATGCATTTCAACCTACAAATGCAACCTATACAAATTCATCCATCATCTCAATTTTTATTTTTTTTAGTCAATTTCTATTAGCTTTGCATAAATAGATAGTTGGAGAAAATGTAACCTGGAACAATCATGAATGCGCTGCTGGCGGTGGCAGAATCGCGTTGGGCGGGCAAATAGATTGCAGTTGTCCGCATTGCAGAGGCACTTCCAGCCTGGCTTTTGACCGCGGGCCGGCTTTGGGCCAGCCTTGCAATTGGATATGATTGTGAGTTGTGGACAGATTGGCTAGCGGGAATATTTTGTTTTTGCCAACGCACTGCATTTGGGCTTAGAAAAAAATATTTTGTGACAATTTCAATTCAAATATGCAATATGCAGCTGTTAACAGTGCAAAATAAAAAATTATTAATAAAATTGTTTTCTCAAAGGAAAATTGTTTTCACAAAAAAGTTTCTCACAGGAAAGTGAAAGTCGTAGCAGTTGCCGGTGAAGGCTTGGATGTTGCCGACTTTCTGGCAGCCGAACTCCATCTCAAACTCCAGCTCCGATGGGGCCAGCTTGCTGCCATTTTGCCAATCGTCGGGCGGGAACCATTGGGCTGGTCTCGGCCCTTTTCTGACCAAAATAATCTTCTGGATAAAAGCAAAAAAAGAGGATGAATTTCCAACAATGGGCACTTGGCTGGGTCGGCGCATTTCTGGATGAAATGGAATGCGACAAAGCAAGCATAGGTCCTGAAAAAAATTGCAGTTTTGAAGCGAGCTTTATGCTTCTCCTGGTTTTAAATTTATTTTTATGGACTTATTTTCGTAAAACTCTCTTTTACAAATATTAGTTAATGCTGCTAGGGTTATAATTTGAAATTCTTAATTCATAATCAGTAATAGTAAAACGATTTTTTGAGTTTTACCTAATTCTGAATTCGAAAAATATCGTTAAATAGTCTGCGCATTTAATTGCTTGAAAACTAAGAGGCCGGCGCAAGTTCTAACCCATCGGCCCTGCAGAAGGTGTCCGGGCGGACCGTATCTCCGTAGACCAGGCCTTTGTATCTCCGTTGGTAGTGAAAGCGCCAGCCCACAGCACAGCGACGCAGGCTCTGCTCTGCTGAAACCCAGCAGATTTTACCAGATTTCACTAGATTTCTTTCTTTCCCATCATCCAGTGGGTTGAACAATTCACAGACAAATAAGAGTGAGCAGTAGAGGGGAGCTCAAAGATGCAGGCAAGCTCCAAAAGGAAACAAGGCTGGGGAGGAAAGAGGGGGCGATTGCAGTCATCGCCGAAGCAGGTGCACTCGTAGAGGCTTCGTCCACCTTTCTGCACCTCTATGCAGCCCTCACGAGGCAGTGCCTGGTTGGCCGGCGCTCGCTCACAACCGAAGTGCGGCCAGGAGAAGCCGGCTGCAAATTCACAGCATTTTGTTCAATCATTTTTTACATTTTTTAAAATTATTTGTGAAATGTTTTTAAAAAAATTATCATTTTTTAATTTTCGGTAAAATGCGGTTCTGTTGCTAGAAAATGGGCAGCTAGGAAGCATTTGGTAAAATTAAGTTTGATAAAAAGATTCTTATAAATTTAGCAAAGAACAAATTAAATTGAGTAATGAAATTTGAAAGAAAAGATTCATCTAAATTTAGGAAAGAACAAATTAAATTGAGTAAAATGAAAGTTGGGTAAAAGGTTATGAGCAGAAGAAACGGTCATGAGGCTGCGGTCGGCAGGGAAAGCGAGGGCAGTGGAGCGGAATGAAGTGGTAATGGTCGATGTCGTCCGTCCAGGAGCCTGCGGGCACATAGCTGAAGCCCACTACCATACCAGGCGAGGTGAACACGCGACGCTTCTTCCGCATCACGAAACAGAACGGAGCCTCTTCCGCATCATTGATGTTCAGGCAGTAGTTTTCTACATTGATGACCAAGCAAACCATTCGAGCAAAGAGCAAAACATCCCTTTTCAATTCCTCAGCTGTCTGCTCAAAGTCTGGCTGAGGCCAAAACGATAGCTGAAGCAATGCATTTTTTACATTTGCGTGCTCGAATCTTTCAAAACTCTGGTGAGACAATGTAGCATTTTTGAACTGCCGCCCAGGACTTGGCCTGGGGGCAGTACTAAGGATTCACCCCAAAAAGGGGTGTGAGGCTATATATATATATATATATATGGATGTTAGCACGAATTCCTCCATGGTTTCTCAACCGTTTTTGCTCATTTTTTCAGGGAATGTCAGAAATGTTGGCCGCATCAGGCCATAATTGCGGACCTCGGCGGAAATAATCTGCTCCTGAGTTATGACCCAGAAACCTAATGTTTCAATACCCAAAAATTGAGTTAAGGGTTGTTTTTGGGATATTGGCTCTAATTTTGAGCCCCAGTAGGTAAATTTTGACGCTAAACACGAATCTGGCCATAAAAATGGAAAATTTTTGCAATTTTGTATAAACCCGTCAGCCTAATGTTTCAAAAACCAAAATTGAAAATTTCAGCCATGTTGACCTCAATTTCGAGTCTCTGGTATTTTGAAATGAGCCTTATGCTGTGCACTATCATTCTGGCCATAAAATTCTCTTTCAAATGGCGTTGAAATCGCGCAAAAACCTTCAGTAGAACCCAAGTTATGTCATTTTTGAACTGCCGCCCAGGACTTGGCCTGGGGGCAGTACTAAGGATTCACCCCAAAAAGGGGTGTGAGGCTATATATATATATATATGGATGTTAGCACGAATTCCTCCATGGTTTCTCAACCGTCTTTGCTCATTTTTTCAGGGAATGTCAGAAATGTTGGCCGCATCAGGCCATGATTGCGGACCTCGGCGGAAATAATCTGCTCCTGAGTTATGACCCAGAAACCTAATGTTTCAATACCCGAAAATTGAGTTAAGGGTTGTTTTTGGGATATTGGCTCTAATTTTGAGCCCCAGTAGGTAAATTTTGACGCTAAACACGAATCTGGCCATAAAAATGGAAAATTTTTGCAATTTTGTATAAACCCGTCAGCCTAATGTTTCAAAAACCAAAATTGAAAATTTCAGCCATGTTGACCTCAATTTCGAGTCTCTGGTATTTTGAAATGAGCCTTATGCTGTGCACTATCATTCTGGCCATAAAATTCTCTTTCAAATGGCGTTGAAATCGCGCAAAAACCTTCAGTAGAACCCAAGTTATGTCATTTTTGAACTGCCGCCCAGGACTTGGCCTGGGGGCAGTACTAAGGATTCACCCCAAAAAGGGGTGTGAGGCTATATATATATATATATGGATGTTAGCACGAATTCCTCCATGGTTTCTCAACCGTTTTTGCTCATTTTTTCAGGGAATGTCAGAAATGTTGGCCGCATCAGGCCATGATTGCGGACCTCGGCGGAAATAATCTGCTCCTGAGTTATGACCCAGAAACCTAATGTTTCAATACCCGAAAATTGAGTTAAGGGTTGTTTTTGGGATATTGGCTCTAATTTTGAGCCCCAGTAGGTAAATTTTGACGCTAAACACGAATCTGGCCATAAAAATGGAAAATTTTTGCAATTTTGTATAAACCCGTCAGCCTAATGTTTCAAAAACCAAAATTGAAAATTTCAGCCATGTTGACCTCAATTTCGAGTCTCTGGTATTTTGAAATGAGCCTTATGCTGTGCACTATCATTCTGGCCATAAAATTCTCTTTCAAATGGCGTTGAAATCGCGCAAAAACCTTCAGTAGAACCCAAGTTATGTCATTTTTGAACTGCCGCCCAGGACTTGGCCTGGGGGCAGTACTAAGGATTCACCCCAAAACGGGGTGTGAGGCTATATCTTATTATATACGCGTGACCCCAGTTTGGGAGGGTACCTCGGGCCGACTGGATTCTCCACCTATCCTGGCATGTGATACCATTTTGGATAGATCTCGGATTGAACCATCTCTGGCATATCGCTGCACGTGTCCCTGAACTCTAGAAAATAATGAAATCGTCGAAAATGTGCTAATTTTCAACATTTTTCAAATTTGAAACTTCATTGCTCAGCCAATTTTCAACAATTCTTTGCGGACTTTTTTTTTAATTCAAGGCAAAACAATTCTGTTTCAGATCATATCTTTACTTTTTCAACTTTTAAAAATTTTAGTGCTCAAAAATTGAAATGAGTTTAGTCAATTTTAGCGATTTTGGCTCTACTCAGTGTGCTGATGTTGCAAATCTGTTGTATAGTGGGTACGAAGTAAATTTATGGCAACATGGAGGTGTATTTAATATGGAGCGATCACTCTTTAACATGGGGACGGGGGCTAAAAGGCGAAACTCCAAAAGTTATATCACAGGGGCCTCTGAATGACCTTTTGTTGATGGCTGCTGTGGGTCGTAGGAAGCACCTACAGAGACGTTCTTGGGCTCAAAAAAAGACCCCTTAATCCTATTTTCCGAATTTCCAAACAGTTTGTACTCAAATGGTCATGCGAAAAAATTATTCCAAAAAAGCGAGGGTGGCACTTTCTCCGATGGCCTGCTCTCAGCGGTCGGTTACCCAGGCTGCTAATGTTTCATGGTTTAAGTGGTACACAAGGGTCAGAAAGCAAATAAATACAACCACAATTCATTATTATTAGTCGCAATTGTCAATTGACCAAGTTACCCAATGAATTGATGTTACAATTTTTAATAATTACCTATTATTACACAGGGGAGTTTTGAATATCACTTTATAACGTGTAGGTATATAAAGTGATTGCTCAATATATATAGCTCGCTGATGGCAAGCTCATTAGTGATGCTTGCCTGTGTGTCATTGAAATTGGGCTGGCGCGAGCGAGCGTTAGCGAAGCGTCAGCGCCCAGCCCCTCTTTTCGACCCAGGTGTTTGTTTTCGGGGTTATTGCTAGATCTTAAAATTGATAAGGCTCTTGCTCCTCACACGAAGCTCCGTTTGCTCTGATTTTTGTTGCAATAGAAAGAGCATCTGCAAATTAACCAAAACTCGCGAGAAATCGCCCAAAATTGGCAGAATACAAGAGAAAATTCCTCAAAACCATTTGTCCGAACTCCTCCACCTCCTTCTTCTCCTCCTCCGCATCTATTCAATGGACGATAGTAGGTATTCATTTCTCCCCTCCACCCTCTGCCCGGGTTTCTGGGCTTCACGCATCTTTATTAATTCATAATTCTTTAGTTAAAATCAGGAGCCATATGCACCAGTGGTGTAGTGGTGAAAGCGCTTGGAAAGCTGGGTGAAAATGGTAGGTTCGAATCCTTCTCAGGCATTTATTTTTATTTTAGTTTATTTAAAGTTGAGAAAACAATTGGTACCTTCGGCAGGCCAAAAACTAAACTCTTTATCCCAAAATTCAATCGCCCTGAGTATTAGTCATGGAAATTTAAGAAAAATATGTGTGTTTGCCAATAAATTTGCATTTTATTTTTAATTTTCGAATCTTATATTTTTGTAATATTTTTAAAATAATTTTTTTTTATTTTTTCTACAATAAAATTTTAACTAAATATATAACCAACAATATAAAATTTATATCTATATTTTGTACTATATTAAAAGTGGAAGAAATATCTGGTACCATCGGCAAGCCAACAATAAGTCTCTTTTCTCCCAAAATTGAAAATACCCCGAGTGAAAAGTCAAAGAAATAAAATTACTGCTACTGGAATCTGCTGCGTCATCTGCATTTTGTTTTTGGGCGCGCATGGAAAGAGACACTGAACTGCGCGCCAAAAACAAAATGCAACTGTCCAAGCAGCAGATTCCAGTAGCAGTAATTTTATTTCTTTGACTTTTCACTCGGGGTATTTTCAATTTTGGGAGAAAAGAGACTTATTGTTGGCTTGCCGATGGTACCAGATATGATAATCCAGGAAGCCCTACAATTCAAGCAGGAAGCAGGAAGCCCTACAATTCATTTAGAAGTCCACTGGACCAATGGTTTTGAGCTCGCTTATAGATACTTGATGGGTTTTGTGCACAATATATTGCGAATAACGACAAAAACGAAAATTTGTGCTAAAATGATTAAGAACTTTTATAGCTATTGATCTCCATAGCCACCAAGAAGCTATTAATCTTCCTAGCCACCAAGCAGGTGGCCGCGCGAAGCGCGGCCACAGAGCAATATTACTAGTATATATATATATATGGATGTTAGCACGAATTCCTCCATGGTTTCTCAACCGTTTTTGCTCATTTTTTCAGGGAATGTCAGAAATGTTGGCCGCATCAGGCCATGATTGCGGACCTCGGCGGAAATAATCTGCTCCTGAGTTATGACCCAGAAACCTAATGTTTCAATACCCGAAAATTGAGTTAAGGGTTGTTTTTGGGATATTGGCTCTAATTTTGAGCCCCAGTAGGTAAATTTTGACGCTAAACACGAATCTGGCCATAAAAATGGAAAATTTTTGCAATTTTGTATAAACCCGTCAGCCTAATGTTTCAAAAACCAAAATTGAAAATTTCAGCCATGTTGACCTCAATTTCGAGTCTCTGGTATTTTGAAATGAGCCTTATGCTGTGCACTATCATTCTGGCCATAAAATTTTCTTTCAAATGGCGTTGAAATCGCGCAAAAACCTTCAGTAGAACCCAAGTTATGTCATTTTTGAACTGCCGCCCAGGACTTGGCCTGGGGGCAGTACTAAGGATTCACCCCAAAAAGGGGTGTGAGGCATTATATATATATATATATGGATGTTAGCACGAATTCCTCCATGGTTTCTCAACCGTTTTTGCTCATTTTTTCAGGGAATGTCAGAAATGTTGGCCGCATCAGGCCATGATTGCGGACCTCGGCGGAAATAATCTGCTCCTGAGTTATGACCCAGAAACCTAATGTTTCAATACCCGAAAATTGAGTTAAGGGTTGTTTTTGGGATATTGGCTCTAATTTTGAGCCCCAGTAGGTAAATTTTGACGCTAAACACGAATCTGGCCATAAAAATGGAAAATTTTTGCAATTTTGTATAAACCCGTCAGCCTAATGTTTCAAAAACCAAAATTGAAAATTTCAGCCATGTTGACCTCAATTTCGAGTCTCTGGTATTTTGAAATGAGCCTTATGCTGTGCACTATCATTCTGGCCATAAAATTTTCTTTCAAATGGCGTT
Organism: Ptycholaimellus sp. GST1_10; assembly: GCA_030248095.1. NCBI lineage: Eukaryota > Metazoa > Nematoda > Chromadorea > Chromadorida > Chromadoridae > Ptycholaimellus > Ptycholaimellus sp. GST1_10. The sequence continues at coordinate 37,804 of JASANA010000316.1, forward strand.
GAAATCGCGCAAAAACCTTCAGTAGAACCCAAGTTATGTCATTTTTGAACTGCCGCCCAGGACTTGGCCTGGGGGCAGTACTAAGGATTCACCCCAAAAAGGGGTGTGAGGCTATATATATATATATATGGATGTTAGCACGAATTCCTCCATGGTTTCTCAACCGTTTTTGCTCATTTTTTCAGGGAATGTCAGAAATGTTGGCCGCATCAGGCCATGATTGCGGACCTCGGCGGAAATAATCTGCTCCTGAGTTATGACCCAGAAACCTAATGTTTCAATACCCGAAAATTGAGTTAAGGGTTGTTTTTGGGATATTGGCTCTAATTTTGAGCCCCAGTAGGTAAATTTTGACGCTAAACACGAATCTGGCCATAAAAATGGAAAATTTTTGCAATTTTGTATAAACCCGTCAGCCTAATGTTTCAAAAACCAAAATTGAAAATTTCAGCCATGTTGACCTCAATTTCGAGTCTCTGGTATTTTGAAATGAGCCTTATGCTGTGCACTATCATTCTGGCCATAAAATTTTCTTTCAAATGGCGTTGAAATCGCGCAAAAACCTTCAGTAGAACCCAAGTTATGTCATTTTTGAACTGCCGCCCAGGACTTGGCCTGGGGGCAGTACTAAGGATTCACCCCAAAAAGGGGTGTGAAATGTATATATATATATATATATGGATGTTAGCACGAATTCCTCCATGGTTTCTCAACCGTTTTTGCTCATTTTTTCAGGGAATGTCAGAAATGTTGGCCGCATCAGGCCATGATTGCGGACCTCGGCGGAAATAATCTGCTCCTGAGTTATGACCCAGAAACCTAATGTTTCAATACCCGAAAATTGAGTTAAGGGTTGTTTTTGGGATATTGGCTCTAATTTTGAGCCCCAGTAGGTAAATTTTGACGCTAAACACGAATCTGGCCATAAAAATGGAAAATTTTTGCAATTTTGTATAAACCCGTCAGCCTAATGTTTCAAAAACCAAAATTGAAAATTTCAGCCATGTTGACCTCAATTTCGAGTCTCTGGTATTTTGAAATGAGCCTTATGCTGTGCACTATCATTCTGGCCATAAAATTTTCTTTCAAATGGCGTTGAAATCGCGCAAAAACCTTCAGTAGAACCCAAGTTATGTCATTTTTGAACTGCCGCCCAGGACTTGGCCTGGGGGCAGTACTAAGGATTCACCCCAAAAAGGGGTGTGAGGCTATATATATATATATATATGGATGTTAGCACGAATTCCTCCATGGTTTCTCAACCGTTTTTGCTCATTTTTTCAGGGAATGTCAGAAATGTTGGCCGCATCAGGCCATGATTGCGGACCTCGGCGGAAATAATCTGCTCCTGAGTTATGACCCAGAAACCTAATGTTTCAATACCCGAAAATTGAGTTAAGGGTTGTTTTTGGGATATTGGCTCTAATTTTGAGCCCCAGTAGGTAAATTTTGACGCTAAACACGAATCTGGCCATAAAAATGGAAAATTTTTGCAATTTTGTATAAACCCGTCAGCCTAATGTTTCAAAAACCAAAATTGAAAATTTCAGCCATGTTGACCTCAATTTCGAGTCTCTGGTATTTTGAAATGAGCCTTATGCTGTGCACTATCATTCTGGCCATAAAATTCTCTTTCAAATGG
>JASANA010000317.1:0-17210 GCA_030248095.1 Ptycholaimellus sp. GST1_10
CAGGAAGATGACGGGGTTGGGGACGTCCTTTAGGGGTCGCTAATTGAGCCAGCCCCACTCATGTCCCCAGGAATGGGGAGGCCGGCAAGATGTAGGAGCGCTCACAGCCGGAGCCCATTCGAGGCTGCAGCTAGTTTGGCCAGTTTTTGAAGCTAGACTTTATTTTTGCTGTAGCTAGAGGTCAATGATTTTACCATTAAAGATTTGTAATCTTGGCAGCTCAAAGTTCGTAGCAGGCCAAAACACCCCTCGGATAGCTTAAACGTCGCTACAGTGAACTGAGTTGCGAATTTCAGGCCAAGAGCCAATTATGCAGTAGCGCTACAATGAAACTCTCCTTGCTGACGCAATTCAAAAAAACAGGTGCATCCAAACTAGGCATGCTTGATTGCGCAGCTGCAAACACCTTGCCACTCCTTGCTGATATTGACCAGTCTGAGGCTACAGTTCCTCCGTCTGTCATCTTTCCATAACTGGTACCATCGGCAGGCCAAATGTGGGTCTCTTTTCTCCAAAATTTGCAATTGACTCGAGTAAAAAGTAAAGGAAATACATTTTATACTAGTGGAATCTGCTGCTTGGACAGTTGCATTTTGTTTTTGGCATGCAGATCATTGTCTCTTTCCATGCGCGCCCAAAAACACAAGGTAATATCGGCTGTCGCCACTAGATGCGCGGCCTGGAAGCTTCACAAATTGTCCTATTTCATTTAGGCCTATAGGGCTTCAAATATTATTTCTAACTTGCTTATTAAAAAGATGTTATTCCGTTTGCCCTTCATGTCATTAAATTACTGACAAAATTGATTTCTGAGGTATTCTAATAGTAATAATATTGCTTTAAATTAAATAAAATGCACTATTTCGAAAAATTTTCGAATTTTGGTGCTTCAATTTTCGAGGTTTTTTGACCATAAATCCAGAACTAATCAAAATTATGTCAAGCGCAAAAAAACGTCCCGAGCCACCACCCAGACCGACCTTCATGCAAAATTTCAGGCAATTTCATTGAAAAACCGAGGAGTACCGGAATCACAAATATATATATATATATATATATATATATGTATATATATATATATGCGGACAGATGGACGAAAAATGGGGTAACTGTATAAGCGGGCCTTGGCCGCCCGCCACTCTGGGCAGGGTGCCAGAGCTCCTCCGGCCTCCGGGCATGGATGCTACGGCCCCTACGCTTCGCCCAGCATGCTTCGCATGCGAGGCGACGCGCCCGGGGCTCCCCACCCATGCCCTCCGGCCTCCGGAGCTCTGACTGCCCTGCCCTCCGCGGCAGGCAGCCTGCGGCCACGCAAAAATGCAGATGACGCAGCAGATTCCACTAGCATAAAATGTATTTCCTTTACTTTTTACTCGAGTCAATTGCAAATTTTGGAGAAAAGAGACCCACATTTGGCCTGCCGATGTTACCAGTTATTTCTTCCACTTTTAATATAGCATAAAATGTATAAATACAAATTTATAATGTTGGTTATATATTTAGCTATGATTTTACTAGATAAATAAATTAATAATAAACAAAAAAACTTTTAAAAATTTTTTTAAATCCGAAATTACAATGCAAATCAATTGGCAAACATAAAAATTTTTGAGAAATTTTCTTAGCTTATACTCAGCAGAATCGATTATTGGGAGAATAGAGCTTTTACTTTATTAGGTCTTCCGATGGTACCAGTTGATTTCTCAACTTTAAACAGACAAAAAGAAAAAAAGAATGCCTGAGAAAGATTCGAACATGCCAGGTTCATTCATCTGACCAATCGCGTACACCACTGCACCACTGTTGCATATGTCACCATAGCTTAACTTCAGATTTATCAATAAATAAATACATGATGAAGCCCAGTGACCCGGGGGCGGGGGGCGGGGGAAGAAATGAATACCTACTATCATCCATTGAATAGATGCGGAGAAGAAGAAGGAGAAGAAGAAGAAGGAGTTCGGACAAATGGTTTTGAGTGATTTTCTAATGAGTGCTGTAAGTTTTGGGCGATTTCTCGCAAGTTTTGGACAATTCAAAGATGCTCTTTCCACTGCAAAAAGAATCAGAACGATTGGATTTTTCTGTGAGGAGCAGGAGCCTTATCAATTTTAAGATCTAGCAATAACCCCGAAAACATACACCTGGGTCGAAAAGAGGGGCTGGGTGCTGACACTCCGCTAACGCTCCGTTCGCGCCAGCCCAATATGGCCAGGTCAATGGGACTCCTGCATACCCACCAGCCCGGTGTTTCAAAATATGAATAAATTAGGATTCATAATGGTAGCAACATGGATAGCAGGCTGAGGTCGCAGATGACTGGGAGGCCGTAGAAGCGGCAGTGGAAGCAGTCCACTAGGCTGGGCCTGATCCAGTAGGTGTCTGCGTAGAAAAGTAGATGCCGTTCGTGAGTCATTTTTGCCTTTTGTCTTTCGGCTTTGCTTTTCGAAATTCACGTGATCATAAAGATCCGTAAATAAAGCGATGTCGAAGACGGCAATTGACTCTGAAGTTGGCTGTGCTTTTCTTCAGCGATGCTCGAAAGTTTATAAATCCGCAAGGATTCATAAACCTGGGCCGTCAAGGTTGCAGCAGGCTGCAGAGAGTTTTGAGAGCGATCTCAAAATTCTAGCAGCGTAGGCGTACTTCTGCTGGTTAGCTGGCATTGTCTGGCCAGCGGAGTTGCAGCAGAGGTCGTAAGTTCGAAAACTGACCGGAGCCAATTTTTGAACTCTCGCAGCGAAGACAATCGGTTCGCTGGTGGCTGCAGGCAATTTCAAAATCCGTCCAAGGATAATGAAATTGTCATCGACGATGCTTGCATAGACGGCACGAAAACAACTTTGCAGTTAGTTTTCAATGCGCAAGCAGCGGAGTTGCGTCCGAGCCGACGTAGACTGGGGCTGGCAGTGAAGATCTTTGACAATTGACAATGGCCAATTTCAAGGTCCAGCAGCAAAATGGATCGGAGCTGGTAGCTGTCAGTTGGAGAATATTCAAAATCCATTTCAGGATGATGAATTTCCGTAGATGACGCTGATGACGTCAGCATGAAAAGAAACTTTTCAGTTAATTTTCAATGCCTGGTAGCGAAGTCGAATCTTGTCTCGATCGTCGGCGTAGAATGATTTCATAAAATCTGCTAGGATATAATGAAATCATTGAATGGAGTTGCTCTTTGAAGAAAACTTTTCAGTTCGCTTCAAGACCCTGCGTAGCAGCCGCAGCAGATTACGGTAGCCAGTGTGCCGCGTGACGTCAGAGGTTCCTGTTTATCGCCCAAAGATGGCGTGATGACTGGAACTTGGCGCTGCGATGTTGCTATCGAAGAACGGATATTGAAAATAGACTCGAAAGTCAATTTCAATTCCATGCAGCGTAGTCGCAGTTGTTGCCGTTTAGAAGTTCACGAGGCTGGCTCTGGCTGAGTGAAGATCTGGGGCTGCAGGGTGTCCTGTCTGGCAGCGAAGCAAGGTCCGGCAATGCAGGCTGGGCTCGATTTGCTGTCCTGGCTCTGTAGATCAGTGACTGGGGCTTTTGGCTCGATCGCTGATGTTGGTAGAAGGCGGCAAGGTCAAAAGCCGGAAGTTGTTGCGGAAGCGGAAGTTGGCGGAAGTGGTGCTGGGCATTGTAGTAGCATTGTAGAGGTGGTCGGTCGAAGGTACAGATAAGCTAACGAGCTCTCTGATCTACCAAACGCTGTGGCGATATGCAGCAGTAACATAGCGAGATTCTCTTTTCATCGTCACCGGAAGAGGAAGGAAGGAAGGACAGGTTTTGGGGCAAGGGAGCACAATCTACAGCAACTGATCCCGGCCTCCCTTCCGCCCGCCTCATCAACATAGGTCGACGAAACCGGCTTTGGAAACGGCACAGCAGCCCTAGAAGCCGTCTCAGTGAACGCGAATCGGGCCCAGGGCCTGTGCTCCATCAAGGAGGGGAGGCTGCCCAAGAAGTGCTCCGCCTCCTGGATGTTCAGCCCCGGGGGCTGCAGCTGGCACCTCATCCGATGCATCCACGGATGCGTTCTGCTTCTCGCGGCAGGCGATTAGCAGGTGTATCTGGCCTGCAGACCGATGGAAGTGGATGAGGCTTTTTTGGAGAGGCTTCGTATGAAGGAACAGGAATGATGGGAACAGACGAATGTGAAAAGTGGATTTATTTTCAAATTTTTTTGCCAGTGCTCGAAAAGGCACGTTAGCCTTGATAACTTTCGGTGGGGTCGAATATTTTTCATAAACAATTCCGCAGAGGCTGCAGCCAGTTTGGCTAGTTTTTGAAGAAAGTTTGTTGCAGAACGTCTGGCAAATAACTATCTCTGCAGTGAACTGAGTTGGGAATTAATTTTAAATTTTCAGGCCAAGAGCCAAAACTGATCTTGTTGACGCAATTTAAAATAATAGGTGCAGCCAAGCCTGATTGCTCATGCTTGATTGATTGATTGATTGATTGTGGATGCTTGATTGCTCATTTTTTGAGACCCAGTCTCTTTTTACTGCTAGTTTCCAGCCCGAGGTTACAGAGTGAGCCCTAAATCAATTAGTTCCGGTTGACACCTAGTCTCCCCCCATGAGATTTCCCCCCTCCCCAAGTAAGAACCCCCCTCGAGAAAGTTTCACCCCATGAAAGTTTCCGCCCCCCAAGCAATTCCACCAACAAAAAGACTGAACAATCTATTTTCAGGTCTAAATATTGAAATTTGTGTCTTGGGGGGAGACTTGGCGTCAAAAGTCTTGGGGAGCCAGGGGAGGGAACTTTCATGGGGGGAAAACTTTCATGGGAGGGAATTTTGATGGGGGGGGGGGGGGAAACAAGGCAATAGCAACCTTAGTTCCTCCGTCTGTTAATCCTTCCATGTTTCCAGGTCCCCAGATTCAGCCACCCAGGCTCATTCCAAATTCACCAAATTCCTGCTCAGAAAGAGTCGGCCGAAGATTAGCCTACCCTGCATACCCACCGATCCGGTGTTTCAAAATATGCATAAATTTAGATCCATAATGGTAGACCTAATCAGTCGTTGAATCGCTGGAGCTTGATATTTTTGCCAACATTAACAGAGGCTGATGCAATTGCCTTGTCTTGAGTATCGCGGATTTTCTCCTTGAGCAGGGCCAGGTCGGAGGCCAGACGACGCTCGCCTTCCACAGTGCTGGCCGACGCTGCTCGCACCTGCTCAGACAGCCCTCCAATGCCTACTCCATCCGCTTCGCAAGAGCAGTTGGTGAACTGAAGGAGGGAGGGAGGAAGGGTAGAAGGAGAGGCGACAGTTTTCCTAGGTTGCCTGCCCTGAGAAAGCAAGCAAAGGCTGGGAATGGATTTCATTGCACTCGGCTGTACCGGCTTTCACTGGAAAGCTCTGCATCTGGGAAGCCAGTGTGGCTAAACATCTTATCCCCACCATAGTCTGTCCTCTATCCAAATAACCTGAAATAATTGCAAGCAAGTGCTAATGAAAACAAACTATTATGTTCACTAGTACCTGCCTTCAAGCCAATGCCACCAATGCGTAGGCAAGTAGAGCTAACGTCAGCGACGGCCATGAGCTGGCTCTGGAGTGTCTTGACGCGGTTGGCCATGCGTTTGATGTTAGCAGCGATGCACTCAGCATGACTTAGGGGAGTAGCAGACTTGCTCCTGGCCATTTGCAGCTCGTCGTGGGACTCGTCCAGTTCAGCAGACTTCCTGCCTGGCCTCTGCAGCGTCCTGGGCAGAAGCAGCAGCCTTCCGGATGTCAACTGTGATGGCGTCGTAGGCTAAAGGGGTACACGACACAGGGGCGCTAGTTGGCTGGACTGGGGTCATGTAGCCGGGCGGCTGATGTTTCGTGGGCTTAATAAATTTGCTCATGATATCAGCAGAGCAATACTTCTTTCCCATTGTGTTTTTCACAATTCTTTCCCAATGTCGATTTGATATGATCAAAGCTGAAAATGAAAAAGGAATCCAAATTTAGACATTTGAGCAATACGATTGCCGAGAGCAATGCAATGATCATCAATTCTTTCTATGATGTATTCTAATGACTGGGTTCATTCTCAGTTCATTCCCGATTATCAATCTCGACGCCCTGCCGCTGGAGCTGTTGGGCATGGCGCTGCTGAGGTGCTGGAGTTGGTAGTCCGGGAGGAGCTGGTTGAGTTGGGTTGCCTGCCCCTGCTCCACACCCTGAAAATAGGGAGGGAGGCTGAGGGGTGAGTGCAGTTGAGTAAGGGGAAGAAAGGCAGTCACCTGCTGAACTTGGAACTGAAAGCGTTCAGTTTGAGGCTGCGGGCGGACTGGATGGCATCCTCGCCCAGGCGGAGTTCGTCCAGGGCCTCCTGCTCCAGGCCTTGGCCGCGGTTTGCCAGCTTCACCAGGTCATTGATTTAGAGTAGTTTTGTTGGCTGACGCATTTTACAAACATTTGAAGACCTTTGAAGGTCTAGTTTGCACCTCATCGAACTGGAACATCTTGGCGAGCATAATCTCAGGCATTCAGCAACGCATCCTCCGCCTCAAGCCCAGCCTTCTTTTCTCCCTTCCCTCTTCCCTCCCATGCAGGAGCAGAAGCAGACCGTAGCAGAGACGTTGTTGATGTGCTCGTAAGGCTCCACCAGGATGGTGTCATTGAGTTTCTTGGCTTTCGTCTGTTCCAGCAGCTCTTAAGACCTGAGCAGAGGGAGTTGGTCTGGTGAGGAGGATATGAGATGAGGAAGAGGTGATAGGAGAAGAAAAGATATGCAACTGTTGAAGCTCCAGCTAAGCTCGATTGAAGAGCTTCTCCAGGTAGTCTTCTCGGTCTTTTATCCGTTTCAGTTCCCTCACTGCCTCCGCCGGCTGAGCTTCCATGTCCGCCTGCAGTCTTTTGTTACAGCGCCTTTCTACCAACCACTGTAAGAGTTACGATGACTGCAATCGACACCACCTATCACCGCATCTAGCTTTTAGCCAACCTAATGAAGACTCTGAAACATCACCAGCTCAAGTAGTCGTACCGGAGAAAGAATTGACCCTGCCCCAGCCTTGCCCTGCTCCGCAAAGTAATCCAGTACCGCCAGATTCTATATGTGAAGGCGAATAGTCCACAACATTTTGGGATATTTTTGCCGGCAATATGGATAGCAGAAAAATCGCTTGAATTACATCAAGGAAACTAAATGATGTAAAACTGCATCAAAAGCCAGACCAGGAGGACAGTGCGGACTGGTGCTGCCGTCCTGGTGGCCGGCGCACGCCTGGCAGAAGCCCCCTGGGGCAGTTGGGTCTCAGAAGAAGCCGGGCCGACAGGTGTCAGCCCCCGTAGCCCTCAGCGCAGCAGTTGCAGACGTCGCCGAGGGGGCATGCTGGGCCACAGCTGGGCATGGGGGACCTCAACACTCAACTCCAAGACCTTCTCCCTCCCAAGCCCTTCCTTGCTGCTGCAAGCCAGAAAAGGTGGAATCCTGAGCCACCACAGGGAGAAGAGAGCCCCGACATTGACCCCGCAGATGAACGAAAAGCGGATGCTCAATCTCAGGCACTGATTGCAGGGTTCCTCACTCCTCCTCACCTGCCCTGCTTGGCATTGCAACAGTTTGAGGCCATTGACGAATTATTTGCGGAAAATTAGCCCACTCTAATTGGTGAAGGGGAATTGGGCAAGACAATCCGGCTGTGAAATGTTTCGTAGAATATATATAATTTTGCATGGCTCAATTCTATACAATCAACAACAAATGTAAATGACTGTCTGCTGAATCTGCTCACCGCACATGGGTGTTTCAAGTGACTTGCTAAAGCATTCATTTGCAAAAGATGCCATCCTGCTTTCAGAGTCTGTATCAAATCAAACCCTAAAGACATGTTTGAGCAAGATGATAGATACTGTCTGTAGGGAAGCATATACACCCCCTTCCTCGCTGTTCATATTTCGATTGCTTTTGATCAAATGCGGAAACCTTCCTAGCGTCGCCATATAATCCATCAGCACAGAGCTCGCAGAAGTCCCAGGTGGTGTTGTGCAGTCGGGCAGAAACAAATATAGCAAGCGATGGCTATGGGTGGCAAATCCCATGAATGTGGCAGGGAATACACAAATGGGTACATTAGTGCAAGGACTGAACTGCAATGAATTGCAAACAATGATCTTCTCAGGGTTCAAGCGAATTATTGAGTTAAATTCACAGAGAGCTGAGTGTAGCTGCTGAAACATGGGATGCCGAGGTAGGGATGGAGGGAAAGGGATAGCTGGCAAGTGGAGCTCCATACCCCGCAGTGCTCCAAGCCCAAGTCCGCCTCAGTCCTGGTCGCTGTCGGTTGCCTCATATTCTCACGCGTTCATGTCCAGGCTCAAGTCCTTCTTCGACGCCTCCTTCACGCCGCATGCGAACGTCCCTTCAAAATCATACCCCTCACTCCTTCTTCAAATCTGGAATGGAGCTCTGAAGGATGGACATCGCGAATGCAGGCTTTGGATGGGGACCATGAGCTGCTTTCGGGTGACAGGGATCTCGGACGTGGAGCGGGAGACCCAGTAGTCCCAAGTAATGCAGAATTGTGGTGAATGAGCACCATTTTCAGAAAGGCAACGATTGATTGATAGATATTAATCCAAAGCTTTTCTATAAAGCCTATGAAGATTCTATCCTAAGATCCCAATAAAATCTTGAGGCTATGCTGGGTCACTGAGTTCTCTCAGTATTATTCCTGCATCACATATATCCACACATCCTCTGCAAATCCATGGCTACTGAAAAGGAGGGGGTGCCAGATTATTCCCGTGGTTTTTAACAAAAGTACCTTCTTTTCCAAGCAATCTAGTTAGATGGACGAATGCCTACCAGGAGTATCAAGCAGGCAAAATTGCAGTCAAAAAAGTGCTAATTTTGGAAATCTCCGGGAATATGTTGGAGGGAAGTGAGAAATGAAATTCGAGGCTCAAGGCATAATCCGGATCCTCGCCGTCGCCGTATAGGGCAATTTAACCAAAGGGTTTCTAATGTTTTGGGCACAAAACTTGCGCCAGCAAGGAAAATTTTTAATAATGACCTGCAAAACACGTATGGGCTGGTCTCTGGTTAGACTGGGTAATCTGGAGCAATTTCACTTTCTTATTCTCGCTCTATTTGCCTTAAATGTAATTGCCGCAAAAACGCATCCAATGTCTAACGCATTTGATTCTTTGGAGCTTAGGCCTTTGAGTCGAAATACGGCAAGAATTCATCTACGCATCACCTAAAATACCCACCATGCTGCATTGTCCATGAAACCTCAAAGACCTTGCTAGGTGGCCGGTGGCCTAAGTCGACTCCACTCAGCCCACGTCAGCTGAACGGTAAGAGAAAATAATCAGCAGAAAGTCCAAAGTGATTGGTCGCACTTCATATTTGCCACTCCACTCTTGGCTTGCACACGCACTGCCCACTCACCGCGTGTCACAGGTTCGATGGGCCACCGCCCCCAAGCCGCACTCGCACGACTGGCAGCCTACAAGGAGACCAGCTGGTCTTGAGGGGGAGGAAAGGGAGGGGGGCAGAGGGAAGGAAGTGGAGTAAAGAGAGAAGCGATGAGGAGGAACCGTTCTTGGAGGATATGTTTCAGAAGTGCTCTTCACAGCGAGAGCAGGACTTGCCAATAGTGTGCGGGCGGTGGATACCCAGTGTCTGACAAAGGCAATACATACTCACTCAGCTGATATTTCGCTGCATTTATATATAGTGCCCTGAAAACGCTTATCTAATTAGTCCTTGCTATTCTTCTTTCTTTCTTTCTTTTTCAACCGTTGGAAGACGGGAAGAACAGAGACACAAACAAGGTGCTCTGAATTGTATGAGAGTGGTTGCAAGGCGGTTGTAATGGATCATGGAGGGATCATGTAGTGTTCTCGGCGTCGGCGTTGAGAATTGCCGTGGCAGCACTCAGGAAGTCCCCTCGCCGCCCCATTGCATCCACGGCTGCCAGGCTCCTCCACCACCCTGCCACCCTTCCAGGCCATAAATCCTGCCGTTCCACTCTTCCATTAGCCAACAGGGCGAAGTGGTGGGTTCCTCTGAGGCGGGAGTGAAGGAAGGGAAAAAAGATTGGGAACCCATGCCAGGACTCCTGCTCTTTGGCTGAAGGTGCTTCTGATGGTGAGGAGCGAGTGAGGCAAATTTTGAGGCATTTGAATATTAGTAGTAAGTCGGCCATAATGCGTCGCCTCTTCAGAGAGTCCAATTTCAGCTCAGCAAGGCGCCCAATATAGCCAGTGTCTGGGATGGTTAGGTGGCAGCGCCGGTAGATATATCGCGTGAAGCGCCTCTGTACCCTTTCTAGGCGGTCTGATTCGGCAGTGCTAGTTGGGGACCAGACGGGTGATGAGTACTCAAGATGGGGGCGCACATAAACAGTGAAAGCTCTTGTGAGCAGCTGCGGGCTGGCTGTATGGAGGCTTTTTTTGATCATGTGCCCAGCAAAGCATGCTTTGTTGATGGTTGAGGTGATGTGGGCAGAGTACTTCATGCTTTTAGTGTGGAGCAGGCCTAGGTCACGTACTCCATCTTCTGGTGCCAGTGGGATTAGGTTGCCGGCCACAGAGTAGGCTGGGCACTGGCCTTGGCCAACGCGGTAGCGGCTGCATTTGGAGGGGGCTAATTGCAGTTGCCAGCTCTGGGCCCATTCAGCGAGGGTGGCCAGTGCTTCGTTGAGGGCATCCGCTGAGCTGGAGGCCAGTCCCACATCATCTGCATAGGCCCAGTGCCCTAGGCCGGGGATAGTGGCTAAGCGGTGCATTAGTGGAAGCATGAAGAGATTGAACAGGACAGGTGAGGATGCGCCTCCCTGGACGATTGAGCTTGTGACGGGGGTGTGGCCAACGCGGTAGCGGCTGCATTTGGAGGGGGCTAATTGCAGTTGCCAGCTCTGGGCCCATTCAGCGAGGGTGGCCAGTGCTTCGTTGAGGGCATCCGCTGAGCTGGAGGCCAGTCCCACATCATCTGCATAGGCCCAGTGCCCTAGGCCGGGGATAGTGGCTAAGCGGTGCATTAGTGGAAGCATGAAGAGATTGAACAGGACAGGTGAGGATGCGCCTCCCTGGACGATTGAGCTTGTGACGGGGGTGTGGCCAACGCGGTAGCGGCTGCATTTGGAGGGGGCTAATTGCAGTTGCCAGCTCTGGGCCCATTCAGCGAGGGTGGCCAGTGCTTCGTTGAGGGCATCCGCTGAGCTGGAGGCCAGTCCCACATCATCTGCATAGGCCCAGTGCCCTAGGCCGGGGATAGTGGCTAAGCGGTGCATTAGTGGAAGCATGAAGAGATTGAACAGGACAGGTGAGGATGCGCCTCCCTGGACGATTGAGCTTGTGACGGGGGTGTGGCCAACGCGGTAGCGGCTGCATTTGGAGGGGGCTAATTGCAGTTGCCAGCTCTGGGCCCATTCAGCGAGGGTGGCCAGTGCTTCGTTGAGGGCATCCGCTGAGCTGGAGGCCAGTCCCACATCATCTGCATAGGCCCAGTGCCCTAGGCCGGGGATAGTGGCTAAGCGGTGCATTAGTGGAAGCATGAAGAGATTGAAGGGGCCTCCCTGGACGATTGAGCTTGTGACGGGGGTGTGGCCAACGCGGTAGCGGCTGCATTTGGAGGGGGCTAATTGCAGTTGCCAGCTCTGGGCCCATTCAGCGAGGGTGGCCAGTGCTTCGTTGAGGGCATCCGCTGAGCTGGAGGCCAGTCCCACATCATCTGCATAGGCCCAGTGCCCTAGGCCGGGGATAGTGGCTAAGCGGTGCATTAGTGGAAGCATGAAGAGATTGAACAGGACAGGTGAGGATGCGCCTCCCTGGACGATTGAGCTTGTGACGGGGGTGTGGCCAACGCGGTAGCGGCTGCATTTGGAGGGGGCTAATTGCAGTTGCCAGCTCTGGGCCCATTCAGCGAGGGTGGCCAGTGCTTCGTTGAGGGCATCCGCTGAGCTGGAGGCCAGTCCCACATCATCTGCATAGGCCCAGTGCCCTAGGCCGGGGATAGTGGCTAAGCGGTGCATTAGTGGAAGCATGAAGAGATTGAACAGGACAGGTGAGGATGCGCCTCCCTGGACGATTGAGCTTGTGACGGGGGTGTGGCCAACGCGGTAGCGGCTGCATTTGGAGGGGGCTAATTGCAGTTGCCAGCTCTGGGCCCATTCAGCGAGGGTGGCCAGTGCTTCGTTGAGGGCATCCGCTGAGCTGGAGGCCAGTCCCACATCATCTGCATAGGCCCAGTGCCCTAGGCCGGGGATAGTGGCTAAGCGGTGCATTAGTGGAAGCATGAAGAGATTGAACAGGACAGGTGAGGATGCGCCTCCCTGGACGATTGAGCTTGTGACGGGGGTGTGGCCAACGCGGTAGCGGCTGCATTTGGAGGGGGCTAATTGCAGTTGCCAGCTCTGGGCCCATTCAGCGAGGGTGGCCAGTGCTTCGTTGAGGGCATCCGCTGAGCTGGAGGCCAGTCCCACATCATCTGCATAGGCCCAGTGCCCTAGGCCGGGGATAGTGGCTAAGCGGTGCATTAGTGGAAGCATGAAGAGATTGAACAGGACAGGTGAGGATGCGCCTCCCTGGACGATTGAGCTTGTGACGGGGGTGTGGCCAACGCGGTAGCGGCTGCATTTGGAGGGGGCTAATTGCAGTTGCCAGCTCTGGGCCCATTCAGCGAGGGTGGCCAGTGCTTCGTTGAGGGCATCCGCTGAGCTGGAGGCCAGTCCCACATCATCTGCATAGGCCCAGTGCCCTAGGCCGGGGATAGTGGCTAAGCGGTGCATTAGTGGAAGCATGAAGAGATTGAACAGGACAGGTGAGGATGCGCCTCCCTGGACGATTGAGCTTGTGACGGGGGTGTGGCCAGAAACTGTCTCTCCCACCTTCACCTGAAACTGCCTTCCGCACACAAATTCCTCTATCCATCCACAGACTCGGGGGCCCAGCCCTGTCGCTGCTGCAATGTGGATCAGTTTTGGATATGTGACAGAGTCAAATGCCCGTGCTATGTCCACATTTACGACATCGACAGGTGCCCGCAGGTGTAGCTGGCTGGAAACAAAGGCCTGGAAAGAGAGCAGTGAGGACGTCGTTGATCTCCGTGGCCTGAAGCCATGCATTGAGGGTAGGAGTATTTGGTTTGATTCCAGGTGACTGCTTAGTTGGTTGGCCAATATTCTGTCGAATATTTTGAGCAGGCTTGGAATCAGGGAAATTGGCCTGTACGAAGAGCACAGGCTAGCCTCACCCTTGCCTTTGAAGACTGGGTGAACAAGCGAATTCTTCCACTGCTTTGGCAGCGATTTTGTGACAGTGCAGAAATCAAAAAGTATTCGCAATGGGAGGGCTAGGCTGTGTCTTGCACATTTGAGTATTGCTGGTGGGACTCCATCCGGCCCTACTGAACGCTTAGGTTTTAGCCCCTTTAGTGCGCGGTGGATATCGACAAGCTCAAATGAGATGTCTAGAAGGGGAGGCGGCATGGTGGAGAGGGGGAGAAGCGGATCGGGGGGCAGTAGGCCATTGTCCTGTTGCATGGCGCTGGCAAAGTGGGTGCTGAGGAGGGCGGCCTTTGCTGCATCTGAGTGCGCAGGGGGTGGAGGACTGGCTTGGCTGGTTGGTATAGGCTGGGTGGGTGTGGAGCGCAGGGGTGGTATTCCCGAAGCCTTTCTCCCAGTACGTTTAGCAATCAGCCTATAGAGTGAGGGGCCAGTTGAGAAGCGAGCAGCACTGCCTGGGGGGGCCTGGAGCAGTCTCTCATCCTCCCGCCTCAAATCTTGGTTCACCCCTAGCCTGATTGCCCTGCATATCCTGTGGTAAGAGCGGCGGGAGCGGCGTGAGTTTTTGCGGCTGGGAAATAGCTTCCATCTGAGGGAGATTAGGCGCCTAGTGCGTGCGGAGAAAGGGCCAGGTTGGGGGCGGGTTTGTGTGTTAATGCGCGTTGGGACAGTCGCCTCAATTGCCTCAGCTAGCACCGTCTCAAAAAGATCACAGAAGTCTGAGGAAGAGGCAGAGAGCCCAGCTAAGTGTTCCCAATCAATGGAGGATAGAAATGAATTTAGTGCCTCTGAGTCTGCCCTGTGCCACAATCGGACCTGGGGACTTTTGGGGGGTGTGCGGGCTAGGGCCTGGGCAGGATAGGGGGCAGGGAGAGCGAAGACAGCACTAACCGACCGGTGGTCACTCAGGAGCAGTTTGGGTCCCACCGAGACTGGGCAGGCGGGGAAGTTGCTGGTGGTGAAGAGCAGGTCGAGCGTCCGGGGGCCGCGAGTTGGTGAGGTGACGAGCTGGGAGAGGCCGGTGGAGGCTGACCAGAGGAGGAGCTGGCGGCCACTGCTGGAGCGGGCAGAGGCGCTGGCCCAGGCGATTTCAGGCAGGTTGACATCGCCGACAATGACCCCCGGGCAGGCTGGAGGGGTGGCTAAGAGCGAGGAGAGCACTGATAGGCTGGGGGCTAGTTGGGATTGCGAGAGGTTGGGTGGGCGATACCAGCATGGGGTCCATGTAAACTACAGAACAGTACATTTCTACGACAGAACAGCACGGGTCTACGACAGAACAGCACGGGTCTACGACAGAACAGCACGGGTCTACGACAGAACAGCACGGGTCTACGACAGAACAGCACGGGTCTACGACAGAACAGCACGGGTCTACGACAGAACAGCACGGGTCTACGACAGAACAGCATGGGTCTACGAAGGAACAGCACGGGTCTACGACAGAACAGTACGGGTCTACGACGGAACAGTACATTCTGCCTTATTTTCCACAGAAGAACAGTACGAAAAAAATTTTTTTACTGTTCTGTTCCATTTAGGACATGCTTAATTCCTGATCTCTTAAAGACATGTTGCCATCATTTCTGCTTATTTGCACCCAATCAGGGCTGATGTTTGTGTAAGCAGCATATTTTTAAGGCACTGTCAATTTTTCAGAGACTGAAAACCAGACAACGGATGCAGAATGAATGCCCATCTGAAAATTGCCTGAGGTCTTCACTATGAGAAAAAGGCTGTCTGCAAAATTTCTGCTTATTTCAATAAAAAACTTGCATATTCAATCCTCTGTTCTCTTCTAGACAATCGTATATGCTGAACTGTACAGTTTTCTCCAGTTGAAAACTCTACTGTTCTGCTTTAGACATTTAAGTTCTCCATAAATTGCATTAAAAAGCTTGCATACACAATCTGCTGTTCTCCTCTAGACAATCCGTATATGCTGAACTGTACAATTTTCTTCAGTTGAAAACTGTACTATTCTGCTTTAGACATTTAAGTTCTCCATAACTTGCAAAAAAGGCATGCATAGTCAATCAATTGTTCTCTTCAAGACAATCCGTTTATGCTGAACTGTACAGTTTTCTTCAGTTGAAAACTGTACTATTCTGCTTTAGACATTTAAGTTCTCCATAACTTGCAAAAAAAGCTTGCATAGTCAATCTTTTGTTCTCTTCAAGACAATCCGTATATGCTGAACTGTACAATTTTCTTCAGTTGAAAACTACTATTCTGCTTTAGACATTCAAGTTCTCCATAACTTGCAATAAAAAGCTTGCATAGTCAATCCTCTGTTCTCTTCTAGACAATCCATATATGCTGAACTGTACAGTTTTCTCCAGTTTTAAACTGTACTGTTCTGCACTAGACATTTAAGTTCTCCATAACTTGCAAAAAAAGCTTGCATAGTCAATCTTTTGTTCTCTTCATGACAATCCGTATATGCTGAACTGTACAATTTTCTTCAGTTGAAAACTGTACTTTTCTGCTTTAGACATTTAAGTTCTCCATAACTTGCAAAAAAGGCATGCATAGTCAATCAATTGTTCTCTTCAAGACAATCCGTTTATGCTGAACTGTACAGTTTTCTTCAGTTGAAAACTGTACTATTCTGCTTTAGACATTTAAGTTCTCCATAACTTGCAAAAAAGGCATGCATAGTCAATCAATTGTTCTCTTCAAGACAATCCGTTTATGCTGAACTGTACAGTTTTCTTCAGTTGAAAACTGTACTATTCTGCTTTAGACATTTAAGTTCTCCATAACTTGCAAAAAAAGCTTGCATAGTCAATCTTTTGTTCTCTTCAAGACAATCCGTATATGCTGAACTGTACAATTTTCTTCAGTTGAAAACTGTACTATTCTGCTTTAGACATTTAAGTTCTCCATAACTTGCAATAAAAAGCTTGCATAGTCAATCCTCTGTTCTCTTCTAGACAATCCATATATGCTGAACTGTACAGTTTTCTCCAGTTTTAAACTGTACTGTTCTGCACTAGACATTTAAGTTCTCCATAACTTGCAAAAAAGGCATGCATAGTCAATCAATTGTTCTCTTCAAGACAATCCGTATATGCTGAACTGTACATTTTTCTTCAGTTGAAAACTGTACTATTCTGCTTTAGACATTTAAGTTCTCCATAACTTGCAAAAAAAGCTTGCATAGTCAATCTTTTGTTCTCTTAAAGAAAATCCGTATATGCTGAACTGTACAATTTTCTTCAGTTTTCTCCAGTTTTAAACTGTACTGTTCTGCACTAGACATTTAAGTTCTCCATAACTTGCAAAAAAAGCTTGCATAGTCAATCTTTTGTTCTCTTCAAGACAATCCGTATATGCTGAACTGTACAATTTTCTTCAGTTGAAAACTGTACTTTTCTGCTTTAGACATTTAAGTTCTCCATAACTTGCAATAAAAAGCTTGCATATACAATCCGCTGTTCTCTTCAAGACAATCCGTATATGCTGAACTGCACAGTTTTCTTCAGTTGAAAACTGTACTGTTCTGCACTAGACATTTAAGTTCTCCATAACTTGCAAAAAAAGCATGCATAGTCAATCAATTGTTCTCTTCAAGACAATCCGTATATGCTGAACTGTACAGTTTTCTTCAGTTGAAAACTGTACTATTCTGCTTTAGACATTTAAGTTCTCCATAACTTGCAAAAAAAGCTTGCATAGTCAATCTTTTGTTCTCTTAAAGAAAATCCGTATATGCTGAACTGTACAATTTTCTTCAGTTGAAAACTGTACTATTCTGCTTTAGACATTTAAGTTCTCCATAACTTGCAAAAAAAGCTTGCATAGTCAATCCTCTGTTCTCTTCTAGACAATCCGTATATGCTGAACTGTACAATTTTCTTCAGTTGAAAACTGTACTTTTCTGCTTTAGACATTTAAGTTCTCCATAACTTGCAATAAAAAGCTTGCATAGTCAATCCTCTGTTCTCTTCTAGACAATCCATATATGCTGAACTGTACAGTTT
>JASANA010000321.1:0-27046 GCA_030248095.1 Ptycholaimellus sp. GST1_10
CGGGCACTGGGTGGAACCTGGAGAAAGACCACGGCCACCGTCTCACGAGCACAGGACCAGAGGAGCCTCCGAAGCCACTGCAGAGGCTGCCAAGTCTCCCTCCCGCTGCTGGAAGGTCAAAGAGCTCAGCACAAACCGGGAGCGCCTCAACCGCTTACAACCAGTGCGGATGAGGAAGCTGTGGAACAGTCTGCAGTGGGAGGCAGCCGGCTTTGTTGCCCCGCGCGAGGAGATCCAAACTGAAGAACATGCCCGCCAAGCAGCCCAGAAGCTCTTCAACAAAACCCCCTTTTCCACCCTGAAGTCCCTCACCTATTGAATCCCCCCTCCCTTTACATTAATTGACCATGCCTGTTGACGTCGCCATACAGCTGTTACTGCTCGTGCGTAGAAATAAAAAAAAAAAAAAAAAATAGAGCAGAGCCCACTCATCTCCCACCAACTCCAACAGCTCATCCATGCCTCTTCCCTCCAGAAGCTGTCAGGGCAACTGGCGGCCTTGCTGGGCCAGACTCTGCCTGATGAAGTGCTTCAGGCCACGCTCAATGGGTCGCAAACGGCTCTGAGCAAGTGGCTGGAGGAGAACGGCTTCCTGCCAACCTACTCGGAGGATGAAATTCAGCATCTCCTGGACGCTGCCAGTGAAGCTCTGGGAGGCTATTTATTGAGGTCAGCAGGAGTGGAGGCCTTGGAGGAACTCCTGGGCCCCCTGCCGCTACCCATCAGGACCGCCTACATGGGGGAGGACGAGGCCGAGCCTCTGCTAGCCTGGCTCCAATCCCAGCCCCTTTCGGAAACTGTCCTAAGCCACATCCTGAACCATCCACAAATCCCTGCGGAGCTCAAGCAAGGCCTTGGGGCAGAGCAGAAGAATCTTGGGAAGCTGTTGGAAGGCTTGCTGGGCCAGTCAGTGCCCGAGGAAGTGGTGGATAGGTTGGAGAATGGAACTGAAGGCTCACTGTCCCAGTGGATGGCAGCAGTTGGAGTGGCGCCGGCCTACCGGGAGTCAGAGCTGGCCGATCTGCCGCAGAAAGTAGCAGATGAGCTGCTGGCCTACCTCAACAAGTCCAGCGCTCTGCAAGCCATCGGAGAAGTCATAGCTCCGGTTCCCCAGTCCTCCGCCGCCCCTTACCTTGCCAACGGGGAGCTGGAGGAGCTCATCAGCTGGCTGGCAGACCAACCTACGGACTCTAAGAGTGTGCGGACGCTGCTGGAAGATGAACGAATCACGGCCGATTTGCGGCCCGCCCTGAAGGGACTGGGCGAACGACTGGCTGCAGTGGAGGCCGTGGAAGAGCTGCTGGGCCCTGTGGAGGCCGACAGGAAGCATGGCTACCTTAGTCGTTCGGAGCCAGACGATCTGGTGGCCTGGCTGTTGGCCGAGAAGGCATCGTCGGAGCTGCTGGATGACTTGCTGGCCGACGACCGCTTGCCGGAAGAGCTGAAAGCGGCCATCCAGGCAGCTTTCCATCTAGCAGCCCTTCTGGAAGCTATTCTGGACCAGCTCGTGCCTCTTCAAGTCCTCCAGGCAGTGGCCAGCGGGAACACAAGCGCGCTGGCTGCCTGGATGGCATCCGTGCAACTTCCAGCCGTCTACAGCAGCCAGGATTTGCAGTCTTTGCCGACGGAGGTGGAGGAAGAGCTGATGGAGTACCAGGAGCGGTCGCAGGGCTTGGAGGCCTTGGCAAATATCTTAGGCCCCATCCCGGAGGCAGAAGAGAGGGCATACCTGGGCGGCTGCGCGACAGGGCCTCTGGTGGCCTGGGCGGAGGCGCGCCAGTTGAGCGAAGAAGAAAGGGCTGCGGTGGCGGGAGAGGCGCGATTGGCCGACAGCCTAAAAGAGCCCATATTGGAGGCCACAAAGCTGGCCAGCCAATTACAGAGTCTGCTAGGCCAGCGCCTGCCTTCTCCTCTTCTGGAGGAGCTGAAGAACGGGAGCCGCATGGGCTTTGCCGATTGGCTGCTGAAGGAAAGACCAGCGCCCAGTTTCCAGACTAGCGACTTGCTCCAGCTGCCGGAAGCAATAGCGACAGCCCTAGCTCGATACAAAGAGATGTCCGCAGTCAAGCGCCTGGTTGAAGAGCAGCGGGACATAAATCAGCTCAGCAGCTCTGCTGAGGCTGCATTCATAGCAGCTGGGAATCGCAGCGGCCTCCTGGACTGGCTGGAGCCGGAAAAGCTGGGCGAGGAGCTCCTTTCCGCTCTCCTGGCTTCGCCCGAGCTTTCGGACGCGACCAAGGCGGCCATTGAGGCTCGCCTTTCGCCCATCGCCGCCGCCATCCTCGCCCTCCTCAATCTCACCAGCCTCCCGCCTCAGCTTAGGGCGGAGCTGGAAGCAGGCCAGCCCCATGGTCTCCTCACCTGGATGTCCCAGCAGAACATTCCAGCCGTCTGGGACCCCAACTCCTCTCTGCTTCAATCCCTACCGCTGCCTATTCGCACCGCTCTCACTGGCTACCAGCAACGATACGCCGACCTCCATCAGATAGAGACAGCAGTAAATGCTACGGCTCCCGAGACTAGCAAAGCCAGGTATCTAGAAGAGGCGGAGTGGAGGCCGCTCCTCGACTGGCTGGCCCACATCACGCCGCCCTACGGAGAGCTGGCCAGTCTGCTGGAGGCGGCTCTCTCGCCTGGCCTAGCTGAAGGACTGGCGGCCCTGCTCAACGACTGCCAGGGTAGCTGGGGCCCCTGGAGCGCTTGCAGTGCCAGTTGCGGTGCCGCACATCGGCGACGTGAGTGGGGGCTGGGCGGTGGGCACCCGGACTTCTGCGCCCGCGCGGCGGAGGAGGCCCACTGTGCCCAAGCCTTCTGCGAGCGAGGCTAGCCTTGGCCAGGGAAGCGAGGGAGAGTGGGTGAGAGAAGGGTGTTTGAGATTGCGAATGGGGGGAGTGGGGTGAGTGGGGCGGGTGCAGTGTGAGCTGCGGAGGGCCGGGAGTGGAGGGGCGCTGGCGCTCCGTGGCCCTACCGCCGATCGGCCGCCACGCAAAGGCCTGCCAGGGAAGCAACTTCCAGCAGCGCCCATGCCTCGGCAAACAGTGTCAAGGTCACTTCAATTGTTCTGCTCTGGCTTTTGTGGAATGAGGAAGAGGTCTTGGAGATGTGACGCCGTCTCCGGAGACGCAGCTTCAGCTGACCTTGGCCAACTTCAAGGTAGTACCGGTTTTGGAGGAATGAGGATGGAAGGTAGAGAGAGAAGGCGGCGATTGAGGGGGACCCAGCAGCGGACTTTTTAGCGTTCAGTGCAGCCACAGCAGACCTTCTGCCTTTCTACCTAGCCAACTATACGAAGGAGGAGAAGAAGGGTTTCGGGCATCAGGTTCACGACTCCATTCCTCTCTGCACATTCGACGGAGTCAACTGCAAGCACGACGACTTCTCCACCTTCTTTGACGAGAGCTTCGGTAGTTCCTCCCCCCCCCCCTTGCCTCATGAGTCAGCTGAGCTGAGCCCAGGCAACTGCTACACCTTCAACTTCCGCAGCAAGCCGATTCGCTACTGGACGAAACGCGGCGGGGCATCGACCGGCCTCCGCGTTCTACTTCATAGTTATTTGCGCTTCAATTGTCTCCAGGCGCTTCAATTGAAACTGTGCAGCTGAAATGGCGCAGTACATGTGCACCTCGCAGATCGCCGGCTTCAAGATCATCGTGCACAACCAGAGCGAGCACGTCTTCCCCGACATCCAGGGCATCAATATTCCACCCGCCACCAACACATTCATCAAACTTGACGCCGTATCTGCCTTCCTGCATTTGCAATTGCTCTAAACCCTTGAATTGGAGACTGAAATACGCAATCTGCCAGCCCCACATGGTGACTGCACTGCAGAGGCAGGCTCAGACTACATATACAACGGCTCCTACACCCTCGAGGTTTCTTTTGCCATTTTTGCTCCTGTGCAATGTGCTGATGCGGATTCTAGGGCTGTCTGCGAAGCTGCTACCAGGAGATGCTGAGCAAGATATGTCGCTGTTCCGACCCGCGCTACGAGATACTCACTAGAGACAGCCCTTGCCCTGTCATCCGCAGTCCCCTCCACTCATTCTCTCCTCCTATCTCCTTCCCTCCACAGCCATTGCCATTGAGAGCCCTGCCTGGACTTCAACCTAGCCTGCCTAGCTGTCCAGAACGACAGCGCCTGCCAACACTGCACCCAGCCTTGCCTGTTTTACCCCCTCAACATATGCAAACCTTTTCAGCGCTTTCCTTTCAGCCGGGTACTCTATGGGGCTACACTCTCCGCTGGAAGGCTCCAAGATGCTCTGCTCGTTCGCAATTCCCATCATATTTCCTCAACGGCAATTATTAAAGCGCTTTTCTAGAAAAGTGCTTGCGGTCTGCAGACAAGTGTCTCTGTCAGCAAAACCTGCAACAACCCAAACACGGAGCGCCTCAAGTTAAGCGCTTTTCAAAGCTTACCTATTCAAACTCAGCGTTGACAGGCATCATTTCGCCCTCGTCTCCGTCCACTTTGACCGAGTCACCTACTTTGCACTGGAAGAAAGAGCCGGTGATAAATGCTGGTGCTTCGGAATGGGAAGGGCGAGGGGAAAATTGAAGGCTATGAGGCGACAAAGCTGTTGAGTGACGTGGCGGGGGTACTGGGGATCCTTCTTGGCCCCTCCGTCATTACCCTTGTCGAGCTCATCATCTGCCTCCTCAACATCATTATCGTCGGCCTTTTCCGCCATTCATCCATTCTACCCAGTTAACTTTCCATATCAAAACTGATACAAATTACTAAGATCGCATATATTTGTATTGCACATCTCTTTAAAACATGATATTTGTGGCATGCGATAAGGCTGGTCGCATGTAATGTTAAGCTTTCGTTTCAAGCATACTATTTGTGGCGTGTGATTTATTTGGTCGCATGTTTTTTTGCGCGGCCGAAGGCCGCCTGCCGCGGAGGGCAGGGCAGTCAGAGCTCCGGAGGCCGGAGGGCATGGGTGCGGAGGCCCCGGAGCGTAGCCTAGCATGCGAAGCATGCTAGGCGAAGCGTAGGGGCCGTAGCACCCGTGCCCGGAGGCCGGAGGAGCTCTGGCGCCCTGCCCGAAGCGGCGGGCGGCCAAGGCCAGCTTAAGAAGCAATGTACGAGAGGAGCAAGGGTGGTTGCATCCGATTTTTTAGAACTCGTTTTTTCGATCGGTTTTTGAAAATACATAACATTTTAAGATATTTCACCAAGTGGAACCTGATATTGATCAGCATATGGCTCGCAATGAGCTTGAACAATTTTGCTGGTCAGCCTTGTATGCAACACAATGATGTGTCAGGTTTGAGCACAATTTATGAATCTGAG
Organism: Ptycholaimellus sp. GST1_10; assembly: GCA_030248095.1. Lineage (NCBI taxonomy): Eukaryota > Metazoa > Nematoda > Chromadorea > Chromadorida > Chromadoridae > Ptycholaimellus > Ptycholaimellus sp. GST1_10. Next base: position 5,306 of record JASANA010000321.1, read on the forward strand.
CTCAAGCAAACTATGGACTTATGGGTATCAAATTGAAGCTAAAAGCCTTCCAAAAACGATGGTGATCCTTGATTTGAGAAATCGGTTAATCAAAATCTGAAAATTTGAAAAAGATGCGGAAAACCTAAATTTTGTCCAATTTTGGGCAATCAAAAAAAAACTTTTTACTCAAAATTTTCGTTCAAAGTGTACATAAACGGTGCCCATAGACGTTTTTCCCATAAAATTCTGGTCCAGATGGCAGTGTTAGAATATGAAAAATGGGGTGAGCAAACTGGAGAATTTTCAGTTTTATGGTAGCCACTCAGGATTTGGGCCTATGCTATAACATAGGAGAAAAATTAGGTAAAAAATTTTGGTCTCCAAAATAGGCTTTTCTGCCATAAATTATTTCTTTGGGCCCATCTGCTGTTCTCTATGCAATAAAAATTGCCAAAAAAGATATTTACATCAAAATTTTAAATAATTTTATATACCAATACTATCTGGAATATATAGTCTGAAGATATGCAAAAATTTCACTTTTTCAGAGAAAAAAACTGCATAGAGAGCAGCAGATGGGCCCAAAGAAATAATTTATGGCAGAAAAGCCTATTTTGGAGACCAAAATTTTTTACCTAATTTTTCTCCTATGTTATAGCATGGGCCCAAATCCTGAGTGGCTACCATAAAACTGAAAATTCTCCAGTTTGCTCACCCCATTTTTCATATTCTAACACTGCCACCTGGACCAGAATTTTATGGGAAAAACGCCTATGGGCACCGTTTATGTACACTTTGAACAAAAATTTTGAGTAAAACGTTTTTTTTGATTGCCCAAAATTGGACAAAATTTAGGTTTTCCGCATCTTTTTCAAATTTTCAGCTTTTGATTAACCAATTTCTCAAATCAAGGATCACCATCGTTTTTGGTAGGCTTTTAGCTTCAATTTGATACCCATAAGTCTATAGTTTGCTTGAGCTCAGATTCATAAATTGTGCTCAAACCTGACACATCATTGTGTTGCATACAAGGCTGACCAGCAAAACTGTTCAAGCTCATTGCGAGCCATATGCTGATCAATATCAGGTTCCACTTGGTGAAATATCTTAAAATGTTATGCATTTTCAAAAACCGATCGAAAAAATTGGTTCTAAAAAATCGGATGCAACCCCTTTCCAATGACCTTGCTTCTCTCAGAAAATGCTTCTTAAGCAGTTACCCCATTTTTGCGTCCGTCTGTCCGCATATATATATCTATATATATATATGTGTCTTTCCGGGGCCCGTCCTCCGCGGTTTTTCAACGAAATTGGCTAATTTTTTGCATGAAGGTCCGACTGGGTGGTATCTCCAGGCCATTTTTTGCGCTTGACGTAATTTTGCGTTTTTCGCCCAAAACCCAAATTTTTGATGTTTCAAAGCACCAAAAATCATAAATCGCTGGGTTTTCAATGAAATAAGCTGATTTTTGGCAGATACGTCCGTCGTGGTGATTTCTTGAAGCTGGCAAAAGGAATTCCCGAAATATTCATTATTTACCGATTTATGACCAAAAACCTAAAATCTTGATGATTCAAAAATTTGAACATCCATAAATCCATGGTTTTTTAATGAAATCAGTTGAATTTTGGCATGTACGTCTGCCATGGTGATATCTTGAAGTTGAGAAAAGGGCTTTTTGAAAAATTTATTATTTCTTGATTTATAGCTAAAAAACCTAAATCTTGATGTTTCAAAAATTCGAACATCCATAAGTCCCCAGTTTTTTACTAAAATCAGCTCAATTTTGGCAGGTACGTGTGTTGAGGCGGTATCTTGAAGCTGTTAAAAATGTTTACAAAGAATATTTATTTTATTTTGATGTATGGCCAAAACACCAAAAATCTTGATGTTGCAAGAATTTGAACAAGCATAAATTCATGGTTTTTCAATAAATATTGCTGAAGTGTGGCAAGAAGATCCATCTGGGTGTCTAGGTGAAGCTGTAAAAAGGAATTGGCGAAATATTTGTTATTTGTTGATTTATTAATAACCTAAATTCCTGATGTTTCCAAAAATTTGATCAAGCAAAAATTAAAACAATTTGAACAAGCATAAATTCACTGGTTTTCATGGTCAATCGTATTCTTGGATTAGAAGGCATAGCACTTTCAAAATTTAGCAACGTAGCCTGAGCTTATTACTTGGAAAAAGGCCGCGCATCTTGGCGATAGCCAAGAATACCTTGTCGTTTATAACAGTCGTAACTGAGGTACATGGCCTTTTTTATTTTATTATAATTGCAACATTTGTACCATGTGATCAACATGTCCGCATGTAGTAAGACAGTACACTGATATTTGTGGCATGGCATGCTATCGATCTGGTCATTTGTAGTCTTTGTTCCTTCTTTATCAGTATTTGTTGATTTTACTTGTATGATGTTTTAGGCAACTGACGGGTGATGGTCGCGTTTGCATTTTTAAGCCATTGCATTCTATTTGTGGTTGATGATCCACTCAATGGTCGTCAGCAAACAAATCTTTGTTTTTAAGCTTCAATGAACCGTTCGTTATTGATCATTAAGACAGACTTTTTGGTAGGGTAAAAGGTTGAGAAGATGGGAGGAAGAGGGTTAAGAGGTTGAAAGGGGGCTAAGATGGGACCAGTCGCACAGTCCCAATAAACCCTACCAGCTAAATGTGATGTGTCTGAATAGTGTCTGAGTCTCTGTTATACTGAACTTTTATAACATAACAGACATTAAGCTATTTTGAGAAATGCTCGCTTTTTGAAATAGCAATTAAACCAAGATTCTATCATATTGCTTGCAACAACGTCATATCATCAAAAACCATGCATCAGTGCATGTTGGGTCTAGTTAAAAGTGGGGCGGTGAGAATGCTGTGGGTCAATTTCAATGCAGGGCTCCTCCTCCTCCTCGAAAGAATGATCCCAAGCCGTCCAGTGGGCACTGGGCGCCCTTCGCAGCTCCTCCGTCGGTTGCTCGATTGGCGCCACCAATCGCCACGGACCTCAAGCAAAGCACCACCTTACCCACTCCTCACACCACCTATTCATTGCCTCACCATCCAGAGTCGGAGCTTCCACAGCCGAGGCGCAGAGGAAGTTCTGGAAGGACGACCAACTCATCATCTCTGCCCAATCAACCATCTCATTCACCATTCGAAGGGAGCAAAGAGGGGCACGGAATAATTGTTCCCTGCTCCTGGGCGAAGGTAGGCCGCGCAGGCCGCGATGAAGAGCATCCACGCTCGCGTTGTGCGCCACCACCAGCATTCGTCCACCTGGCCCAGCTTCTTGCTATGGAGGGGCGGTGTGGAAAAGGGCAAATAGAGACCGGAGTGTTGCTGTAGAAGGCCCTGCATGACGTCATGATGGCGTTGGTAGAACTCTGGCACAGTCTCCGTCTCTCCCAGCTCCGCGTGGCTCCAGAGACTCGTGTAGGACTCGTCCGCGTGGATGCCAAAGCTTGAGAAGAGTGGCGAATGCAAAGGGGTAAATGGAGGCTAGAAGAAAGGGTTGAACTGAGTGATGGCAAAAGGCAGAGGCAAAATGGGCGGGCGACGTCGACCCGGGATGTACTCCAGCAGGCCCTGTTCTACTTTCAGCGGAATGTTGCAGCCGAGCCCTGGAAAAAGGGAAGTTTGGGTCAAGAGAAGGAAGAGAAGAGAAGCGAGTTTGCCGAGTAGAATAGCCTGTGCCGTCTGCAGACAGCGGAGAGCGGGCGAGACGAAAATTTCCTCAGGTATTTCCTTCCGGGCCAGCATAGCCTTACCTTTCAATTTAGATTTTCAGTTTAGACATATATCTTTTCTATATTTGATCTTTACTTATCGAATTTGGACTGTTCAGTTTTGCAGTAAATTAATTCATTTACTTTCCCGAATTTCTTCATAAAACCTTTTGTGAAATAATGAAAATTTCAAAAATTAAACTATATTTTTTTTGCGGCCGAAGGCCGCATAATGCCGCCTTGTCTCCTTCTATGCCCACCCGGCCATCCACTAGCGCAAACTGACCAGCCCTAAGACAAATTTCAACACAATAATTTCCAGTCGCTATTTTCGTCAAATGCCTCGCACAGAATGGATTAAAAACCTGGCCTCGCACCTATTGGCGACAGCCAGCATTACCTTGTTTTGTAAATTTGCTAACGATTTATGACACAAAACAGCGGATTGCTAAAACAAGTTATAATACATTTGTGTTCATACATTGCGCTTAGGCTAGGCAGTGATGATAGAGAGCAAACCCAGAGCTTTGGCGTCACGTAGCCCGCGCAGGGTGAGTGGACAATCCCTAGCATAATGAAGCAAGCCGTCCTTAGGCTCCGGCAGGTCAGCCGGAAAATTGTCATCCAATGGCAGGTAGCCATTCTCGTTTATCGTCACTTCGCTCCACCGCTTATCTGATCAATATTCACACATTTTTTTAAACGAAAAATCCATCAATAAGGAAAGATTTATTGTGTAGTGCACTAAAACATTCAAATAGTCATTTGGCACAATGCATTTTTCAGAAAAATTAAAATTTAGGCTTGTGAGAGGTATCTAGAATTAAAAGTGGACGAGAAATATAGGATAAAGTGTCGTAAAGTTCGTTAGTTTATATATTAGTAAAGAAACTAAAGCAAAAGTACCGAGAGCTCCGTTACAAATATGGTGCTCATAATAAGCATCCACACGTTCGCCGTGACGCACAACGTCTACTCGATACACCTCCATATTTCGAGGTAAGTGGTGACTGAAGTGATCCACACCAAAATACTTACCATCTTAGGCTCCCATATTGTAAGGTGTTGTGCAATGAGCACGTGTTGTCCATTCCCCTAATGATGATTCACTTCCTACTTCTGTGGTGGCCGTCAATCAATGTCAACAAGAGATAAACACACAGCATACATATATTGCTGTTTGAACACGTTTAATTTTTGGTTCAATAGCTTTTTGGTTCAACGGCTTCTTATGAATTATATTCAGTTGATTATGTTAACCAAACAAGTTCATGAAAGTACTCAAAACTATTGCTCCAGTTTTAAACCTTAATTTGTAGGCAAAGCACTACAAAGAAGGGCAAACCGTATAAAGTTACAAGGATTGATTTTCAGAATTTTAGAAATCAAAGCTTTGAACTGAACATGCTTTGATACCAAGCAACATTAAAATCTAGCAGAAATAAAAATTATTGTTAGATTTCATTAATTTGCATTGCTGCAGCAGTTTCCAAAATATTTGAACAATAAAAATTAATCATTTTGCTTTATCATGATAGTTTATGTTCCCGCACTGATAAAATTTAGCCATGGTGCTATGACAATCGGTACTATGACAGAGCTTAGTACCGGTTACCAACAAATTATTAGTCTTTAAAGGCACAGTGCCAAAAAATACACCTCCTCCGATCAAGCTAATATTTTTTCCTAACTACAGGTCACCAAGTTAGCGAGACAAGCATATTTAGTTTTTTAACTATTGAAGCAAATTTTTGAGAAAAAAATCTTAAATTTTCCTGTGTTGTAGCATAGGAGAAATTGTTAAAAATTCGCCAAAAAACGAGAAATGTCCTGCTAAAGCTTGCCAAACCAAAAAAGTTGAAATGGGTTGAAATTAAAGTTTTGGCATGTTTAAACTTGAAAAAATTGCAGCGCAAACAAATCGCGTGGCCGAAGAACTGGCAAAAATTGACAAAAATGGCTATTTTTGTCAGTTTTTCCCAATTGATGTCCTGATGTTGGGACCCAAATTTTTGGAATTTACGCCCCAAAATTGACCTAAAGTCATAATCAAATGTCAATATAAATAAACATTTTTTTAAAAATACTTTCGAACTAATTTTGGGCTCAAAAAATTTGAAAAAAAATGTTTCTTTTATATTGACTTATGATTATGACTTTAGGTCAATTTTGGGGTGTACATTTCAAAAATATGGGTCCCAACATAAGGAAATATTTTTAAACCATGGAAAATTGGGAAAAAAGGCAAAACTAGCCACTATTGTCAATTTTTGCCAGTTTTTCGGCCGCGCGCTTTTTTGCGCAGCATTTTTTTCAGGTTTAAACATGCCATAACTTTAATCTCGACCTATTTCAACTTTTTTGGCTTGGCAAGCTTTAGCAGGACATTCCTCGATTTTTGGCGAATTTTTAAACAATTTTTGCTATGCTACAACACAGGAAACTTTAGGACTTTTTTTCTCAAAAATTTGCTTCAAAAGTTAAAAAACTAAATATGGTTGTCTCGCTAACTTGGTGACCTGTACTTAGGAAAAAATATTAGCATGATCGGAGGAGGTGCATTTTTTGGCACTGTGATTTAAAATGGGCAATCAGTTTTGCATTGATTTCTGTCAATCGCCTGTGTAACATATGCTTTTGAACCTGAAGTAATATGGGCGAAAAGAATGCGGACAGAAGAATTAGTAGGGGAAAGATAGTGAATGCTTGATGAGGGAGAGAGGAGGAGAGAGGGGGGGGGGCAAGTGTGGGCTGGAGGGTGCGGGCGGGCGAGGAATAAGCTGGGCAAGCGTTTGCAGGGGAGAGGGAGTGTGTGCTGGGATTTATGAGCCCCGCGGCCCTTTTCACCTCCATGCCGAGACCCCCACTTCTAGCCCCCCCCCCCCCCCTCCCCCCGCTTTCCCAGCCTAGCCCCCCACCCCACCCCCACCCCCATCCGGTGGAAAGAAGATAAAGAGATTGCAGATGTGCACTTGGCAGAGAAGGGGGTGCAAGGCCCCGTCTTCGTCCGCACTCATCGACCAGAGAGAGTCCCATCCTCCTCCCAGCTCCTCCCGCCCTTCCTTCCTGCTCTTTCACACCGACAGCGACAACAACTGTGCACCACCTGTGCCAGGCCTCTTCTGAGCCCCTTGCAGCCCTGAGCCCTGAGCCCCTGACCTGGAGAGATCTGCCTTGTGCTTGCATCTAGCACCTCGGGGCAAATATCAGACGGCGCGGCGGGGCTACAGCTTTTGAGGCTGGGGTAGAAGAAGTGCGAGAGGGGTGGTGGTAGAGTGATGAGGGCTGTCTGGCGCCTGCGCACTTGTTGGCCTCAATGCATCAGCCGGCGTTCCTCGAGTAAACTCCGCTGCCCTTGCCAGAGCAGGGGGAGGCTGGAAGGTGGAGGCCTGGGGCGTGGGGGCGGAGGGGTGGAGGGAGGGGCGTTTTGAGACATGAGGAGTGCTGGGTGGAGTGGAGGAGGTGGGGGATGGGGGAGGGTAAGGGAGGGGAGGGGCTGGCAACTGTTCTGGGCTAAAAGCACGGCTGGGCAGGGTGGAGGGGCAAACGAGGCAGGTGGCGCCTAGTGGCTGGTGCAGAGATCGCTTACAGCACCAACTGTCGCACCACCCGAGGCTCCCTCCCTCCTCTACCTCCTCCTTCTCCTCCTCCTCCTCCTCACACTCACCTTCACTAGCCGCGCTCTTCCGCTTGGCTAATGCCGCCTTGTTTCCTTCTAAGCCCACCGGCCATCCACTAGCGCAAACTCTCCAGCCCTCAGACTCTGCCCCCCCCGCAGTCTCAAGGACAGCACTGGTCTTGAGCCCTCCTTGCCCCCCTCCCCCGCTAGTGCAGGAGGAGTGGTGGAGTGGAGAGGGTCGGAGTGGCGGGGCTCCAAGCCCCTTGTTTGATCGCCAAACTTCAAGCCGCCCCTCACTCCCCACTCCCCTTTCCAACCTCTCCGAGTGTTTGTCTTAGAGAGGAAATCTGTAGCCAGGGAAAACTCAACCTCCCCTTCCTCATAGGGCGCCGGCGATCAGTGCAGGTTGATCAGGAGCGCCTTCCCTCCCTCCTCCAGGGGGCAAAGGCGCGAAGTGAGTTCTTCTCTCTTCCTAGCATAAACCTCCCTCCCTCCCACTTGGCAGGGCAGAGAGCATCTGGCCAGGCACACTCTCATCCTCCTCCCGCGGTGCGTGTAGGCGGCGATGTTGGACGGAAGCCGAGCTGAGCGCGGTCTGAGAGGGAGAGAGAGTGAAAGGGTGAGTGTGGAATGCGAGGAATAAGAAGCCGCCTGTCTTCCGTCCCATCAGGCCTCTCACCTGCCCTCCACCCGCCCTCCCACCTCGCCAGGCTACAGCCCACAAGAGGAGGGAGGGAGGGAAGGAAGGAGGCTCCGGTTGCCCTGGGCGGCAGCAGGCGAAAGATGAGAGCCATTCGGCCATTCCGCCACTGCCTTTACCGCCTCCGTCTCGCCAATTTGCGCTTCTCACACAGCCTTCACTGATCTATTACCTCCTCCCCCACCAGCTCTCATCATCATTTGCGGGCTTAGGCCAGTACGGCGGCCTCTGTGACGAGGCATCTGCGAGGAAACTGGTCTCTCACTTACACCCACGTCCTACCCCCATCAATTAGACGACCCCCCTTACGCTGAGAGCAGGCCGCGCAGTGGGATGTAGAGTGCAAAGGCGACTGTCCGCACCCAGCCCGCCTCATCTACATCAGATCCCATCCCCCCACTTGCCCTCACCTCCTCCTCCCTGGCGTTCCAGCGCGCCTATTCCGGAGAAACCGGCAATTACACCTTTCCCCAACAACCCAGTCACCACCACCACCCCTAGTCTCCTGCAAGAAATTGCTCATATCTTTCTTCGCCCAACCTCCTCCCACCCCAGGCTCTAGGAATCAGCCTAGACCCCCAGTTGTTTTCTGCGGAAGACCATTGTTTCTGGCAGGAAATGAGAGACTTGTTTATTTCCATTTCTAAGAAGTTGAAGGCGGCGTTTAGGTGGGAGGCTAGGATGGAGGGGTGAGTATGTTGAAAGGCGGGATTGGTGGGAGATGGGAGGCGAGGAGAGCGGATAGGCGGCTTAGCCGGTGCACAGATTGCGGCCTCATCCACTACGCTGCCTCCTCCATCCACCTACTTCACACCGCAGCATGCAGGTTGGTCCTCCCCTCCCTTCCTGCCTCACGCTCCATTCCTCCTCAATGGAAGGGAAAGGGTGAAAAAGATTGATGCGCGGCTTGAATGTGTAGGCGGGTGGCTAATAAGCAGAGGCGTGAAGGTTGAGGGAGTGTGTTGGTGTATGAGAGCGGTGGTTGAGAGGGGAGGGAGAGGGAGGAAAGGAAGGGAGGAGGGTGAGCTGGAAAGGGTGGAAGTGGGGTTGGCTGGCTGCTCAGTGGGGGGTCGAGAGGGGCTAGTGTGTTGGTACCTAAGGTTGCTGCTTTGCTGGGGCTGTGGCTGGGGTGAGGAGGCTGGCCCATAATGGCCTAAGGAGGAGCCTTGCCTCTCCTTGCCTGAACCTCCTCCTTCCCTCGCCTCCCTTCCCCTCCTCCGCCGCTTGCAGATATGCCCCGTGCCGCCTTCGATGCCTCAATTAGTGCCTCCTCTTCCTCCTCCTGGCCCGCCCTCGCCCTCGCCGCCCAGCCTCCAGGTCAACCATCATTTCATTTCCCCCACTTCTTCCACTTCTGCCCAGCCAGGATTAGGCCGCTGCTTGACCCGAGCCTTGCTTGGTTGGGACTCTTCACAGCGACTTCTCTACTCTCTCTGCTCCTCTGTGCCTAGGCAGCAAATATTGACCCCTGGCTTGCCTTTAGGGCGAGAGTGGAGAGATTGGTGGGCGGCAGTGAGCAAAGAAGGGGCCAGGGAAGCGCTAGAGCAGTGCCGCTTTAAGACCGCCTCCCTTTCCATTGCACGCCTCTAGTGAATTAGCTGAGGTGGGTGCAGTGCTACCGTAGAGGTGAGGGGGGGGGGATGGAGAGGAGATGAGGAGGGAGAGGGGACCGGTGCTCTTGAGCGGAGTCGGCGGTGGAGGAGGATGGAGGGAGGGAGGGTGGGAGGGAGTTAGGGGAGCAGAGCTGTGGCCAGCTTAGCGGCATTAGGCAGCAGCAGCCGCACTAAGTCTCGCTCCTCCTCCAGCCTCCCTCTCTCGGAAGACCTGGGCCTCGGAGCAGAGGTTGCGGGGAGGAGAGGCAGTGGGAGGAGAGACAGTGAGAGGCAGTTGAGAGGAGGATAGGCCACTTAGGGACACCCACGCCTCCCCCTCACCTCCCCCCCCCCCCCCCCCCCCCCACTGCTCCTCAAGAGGATATAGGTAGGGCAGAGCTGCTTTTTCACGCAGCCCTCTCACACTAGGGAAGGATGGCCTTGCTTCGTGAGTGGTTGGTGATGGTGATAGGATCTAGGTTGGGTGGGTGCTAGGTGAGACTGAGCCGGAGGTTGGCCTGGCCTGGAGCTACTTGAAAGGGCCTGTCTCTCGCCCGCACCCTACATTAGGAGACCTTTTTAGCACCTCCAGCACCCAGCCTTCCTCCTCCCCTTCCCCCCTCCTTGAGGGAAGGAAGAGGGGAGGGAGGGGGAGAGCGGAGTAGAAGGAGGAGAGCGGAGTGGAAGGAATTGGAGAGACGGGGCAAGCCTATGCAGAGCATCGAGCACCTTCTCAACCGCCTCAAGCACCCCTCATTAGTCGATATATTTCGATTGGCCCGGGCCCTCTGGCCTCTTGGCCCCTTCCTTCCTTCCCTCCTTCACCCTCTGCCCTCTCTGCCCTTCTCACCTCTCCCACTCCCCTTCCTCCCCTCCTTCACCAACTCCCTCCCTCCTTCTATCCATGTTAGCGGATAGGCGGCACGTGTTTACATTCCCATGGCCCCGCCCCGCCCCGCCTCTCATTTGCGGCGGATCAAGCTTCGCGTTGGGCCTAAAGCCCAGCTTTTCCCTCCTTCCTTCCCTAGGAGAGATGGAGGGAGGAGGGGATTGAGTGGAGGGAGGAGTGTCTGTTGACGCCCTGCTTCTCCTCTGTCTAATTAAGGCCTGCTGCTCTGCTCTTCGCCCTGCCAGGATGAGATGGGCGGGCTCCCAGGAGCTGTCATTAGCCAGTCCACGAGGCTCACAGGCGGACAGGGGCAGGGCAGGGAAAGGAAGGGCAGGGCAGGAGAGGAGGTGTTTGACTTTGTCTCTCTTCCCAGCCTTATCTGAACCTGCGCATCGTCTTTTGTGCTGCGGCCTCCGCCTGCATAAGGCGTACAGCCTAGCAGCCAAGCAGCCTATACAGCCTGCGCTTGAATAGCCCTCCTCCTGGCCCAGGCATGCCCATTGTTTCCCGCCTCCCCTGCCCTCCTGCCCTGGCCTGCTTCTGCCTCCGCCCCGCTTTGACGAAGCTAATCCCATCCCCAATAGCCTCCCTCCCCCTCACTTGGAGGGAGGGGGCGGGGGTGTAAGGGAAGGGAAGGGAAGAAGGGGTCGGAGCGAGACGAAAGGGGAAACAATTTGCTGTTTGTCTTTCCGCTCACGACCGTGTCTCCCGGACGGCAAGGGCCGAGGACTTGACCCAGCCGCGGGGAGCGGAGGAGGAGAGGGCAGGGTTTGGGGTTGAGGGGGAGGCCTGAGGAGGGAGGGGTGAGTGTAGGGAGGGAATGGTGGAGGCGCTGTCGGCTTTTGATGAGCTGGCGGTGGGAGGGCGATTCAATTTGTGCCCGGGCCTTCTGTTTCCAGGCCAAACGTAGCTGTGGGTTCTCTTCCTTCCTCTGATTGCCGGCATCAGCTTCACCCTCTGCCCCTCCATTGTGCCAAGTTGGAAGGGGGGGTGGGTCAGCTAATCGCATTCGCCTAGATTTTGGGCAGTGTGGGGAGGCAGTTAGCTTAGGGCGGTGTCGGTGGGTCCCTGCCTCCCTAAGGCCCAGCGGGAGGGAGGGAGTAGAGGACAGGACTGGTAAAGAGGCCTTTCTATGAGGTCCTGGCTGCGTGTCGGGGTTTTTACGGCGTGTAGAAGAGGGTGTGAGAGTGTGCGGGAGGGGAGGGGATGGAAGGGGTGTGTGAGAGTGTGAGCGTGTAGAGGGAGGGGGTAGAGGGGTATCATGGGGCCTCATCGGAGATACTCGGTGGCGATCTTGCCAGCCGTCTATGCTGGAGACTTGGACCAGCCACACAACCCCGCTGCGCATCATACGCAAACACTTCCCTCCACCCTCACACTATCCCATCCGCTGCCCTGCCTTCATCTCCACCTCCTACTCTTGCGTTCAAGTAGCTGCTCCCTGTGTGAATGACACCATGAGTGGACATTTCTTCCTCCATTACCACCGCAGTTCTCTTCAGTTGGCGCGCGCGATGAGGCAGTATTTGGAGGCGGGAGGAGAGTGTAAGGAAGGGATTGTGTTGCAGGTAATCCTTTGCCCCAGCTCCGCTAGCTGCTATCCCCGTTCCTCTTGCCTGCCCCTGTACTCCTTGGCCTCTCCCTCTCCCTCCTCTTCTTCGCTGGGCGTCATGGACCCCGCGGCGCTCGGTCTCGGCCTCTCCTTCAACCCCGCCGCCCTCCACGGCCTCCATCCCTTCGCCGGCGCCGCTCTCACCGATCCTTCCACCGCCATTCACCCACCGCCCTCCCCCGAACACCTCGCTCACTCCCCCAGCCAGGATGGTGAGGCTGCATTTGTGGAGGAGGGAGGAGGTGAGGATGGAGGATGTGTGCAGGAGAGACGGTGCCAGGGGAGGCGCCCACTCTCAGCGTCATCCTCACCGTCCGCCTCCTCATGCAGGGCAAAGAGGTCGGCTCCATCATCGGCAAGGTTACTCGCCCCCTCTTCAACCCTACTTCTTCTCATATCCTTGTCTTGCAGCGTGGCGATCACATCAAGCAGATCCGTGACGAGGTAAACTCTACCTTCTTCTTTTAATGTCTTTCCTCCGTTCACTTTTGGAATGCTTCTAAATCTGGAGACATGGCGAAGTTATGGTGGATAGTTTTGTGAAGCGTTTTGGTCTTTTTCGCCTGGGGAATGGCGGATATTTGAGAGCGCAGCAAAGATCAACATCTCGGACGGCTCGTGTCCGGAGCGCATAGTGACAATCACGGGGAATGTGGAGACCATCAACAAGGCCTTCTCCATGATCTGCAAGAAGTTTGAAGAGGTATGCTGCCTCTCTTTGCGCCTGGGGAGAATGAAAAGAGGGATGGGTGGGAGAAAGAAAGGGTGGGTGCGGGCTCCGTCCCATATACGGTAAGCGGTTGGGATTGAGCGAGCATTGAGGGCCAGAGGAGCCGCGGGAAATGGGAAAACGGACGGGCAAAGTAATTCGATTTACCTTCCTCCCCCATCCTCCCCCATCCTCGCCTTGCTTCCAGCTATTCCTCACCACATCGCCTCATCCACTCAAAATGCACAAATACTCGAAAGCATTACAATCCATCTTTGACACAAAGTGGGAGAAGATGGGAACTAATAAGCAAAAGGGTGCAGGACATGCAGCAGCTGCCGAATACGGTGTCCAAGCCTCCGATCACCATGCGTCTCATCGTTCCCGCCACCCAGTGCGGATCACTCATCGGCAAGGGCGGCTCCAAGATCAAGGAGATTCGCGAGGTCTTCTTCCTTCCTCATCCTCCCTTCACCCTCCACCAATGCCTACGCTGCAGGCGACGGGAGCTTCGATCCAGGTGGCGAGCGAGATGTTGCCCAACTCCACCGAGCGCGCCGTCACCATCTCCGGCACTGCGGACGCCATCATCCTCTGCATGGTACAGGTCTGCCAGATACTCCTCGAGGTTCTCTTCCCTCTCCCCCCACTCCCCTCTGCCTCTCTCTCACAGAGCCTCCCCTCACTTCCAGTCCCCTCCGAAGGGTGCCACAATCCCTTACCGTCCGAAGCCAAGCTTCAATCCTCTGCTCCTGGCCTCGTCTGCCGCAGCTGCGGCTGCAGCAGCAGCTCAGAACCAGGCGGCGGCGGCGGCCCTCGGGGCTCCAGCCCTCCCTGCCCAGCCAATGCACTTCCAGCCGCAACAGCAGTTCGCCTTCGACGTAGGCTCCTCTTCTGCTCCTCCTCCTCCTCCTCCTCCTCTCACACACTCACTCTACCCTCACTCACTCCTCTCTTCAATCCCTCCCCTTCTCTCTCTCGCTCTCTCTCTCTCTGCCGCCGCTTCTAACTAGGGCATGTGCAGCGCCGAACTCGCCCACCTCTGCCACTCAGCCAATCCAGCCAGCCCACCTTTCTTCCCTTAGCTCATTGGCCCCGCCTTCTTCTCCCTCTCCTCACCCTTCGTCCATACACTCCATCCACTCCACTCCAACCGCAGCGACTTCCCTGTCTGGCGCCTTTCCCTACACACTCTCTCCTCTCCTCTCCTCCTCTCACCCTCTCTTCGCTAGCTCCTGTCCCAGAACTCTCTTCCCCGCCCGGCAGGCAGGCACGGGCATCTCTCGCTCAGTTTCCCCGCCCACTTCTTACCCTGGCCCTGTCCCATGATCGCCTCTCTTCACCCCCAGTGCGCGCACATGACCCATCCGCACTTCCCTCCCTACCTCCCTCCCTTCGCCTCCTCTCCCTCTGCCCCATTCTCCCTCCTTCTGCCCTCCCAGACCCACTCTGTCCACCAGCCTCCCTCTGTTCCTCCTCCCTCTGCCCTCTGCATCTCTCCTCCTCTGCCCCTGGCCTTGGCCCTTCGTAGCACTCTCGCTCCTTCCCTCCCTCCCTGCAGCAGCAGCAGCCTCCCCCGAGCCTCCGCCCTCCAGGCCAGACATATTGGTAGCGAAGAGAGTGCGTGCGGTCCGAAAGGGTGGGAGGGTAGAAAGAAGGGGTGTGTGAGAGGGTGTGTGTTTGTGCGTGTACGCGTAGGCGGAGTTGTTGACGTAATTGTAGCTGAGCAAGCTGCCGCAGCTCGCGACGCCGGGCGCCGGGACGACCAACCCGCTCTTACCACCAATCCCTGGCTTTAATCCCCACCACCCAGGTACCTCCCCTCATACCCCCATACCCTCATACACCAACCACCACACACACACCTTTTCTACCTCCCCCCCCTTCCTCTTCCCTCGCCCAACACCTCCCCTCTGCACTCATGCCTGCTCTCTGCCACGCAGCTTAACTGTCCAATATTCTCAGTGAGCAGGCATGAACCAGCAGCATGGCTCAGATTAGCGACCTGCTAATCTGGAGCATGATGAACACGTCCCTTCCCTTCCTTCCCACCCTTCTTGTCCAGCAGTGAGCGAGAATATCCAAGTGTTCTTCATCCCTGCTCCCCGCAGCTTGCCCTGCCCTCTACATGTGCCCTGCCCTTTCTGCCCTGCCCCCGCAAATACACACCTACACACACAAGCAACCCTCCCAACTGCATCTGTAGCCAGTCAGACACTCGCCCGCCTTCCCTGAACCCTCTTCAGTTGGCAGAGAGCCTAGTGGGGCAGGGGTCCAGAGGGGTTCGGAGGGTAAGGGGCGTATTGCAGAGGCGGGGCTGGGCGGTGCCCTTGGGGCCCTGGGTCTGGGGCTAGGCCAACCGATGGGCATGCCGGGCGGCCTTCACCCCGCCGACCTCGCCGCCGTCCAACAGGCCCTGGCCTTCCAGGAACAGCAGCAGCAGCTTCTACTCCGACAGCAGCCCAAGTCTCTTCCCTCCGCCCCTCTCTCTAGAGACATTGGAGGACAGATGAGAGGAGGTGGTTCAGGAATGGAGAGGGAATGAAGGAGGGCGCCAACGGAGCCGTTGTCTCTGCCTCCACCGCCGCCCAGCAGCAGGCCGCGGCCGCACTCCAACAGGCCGGCGCCTCCAGGTGGGCTCCTCCACCTTTCATCACGCCCCCTTACCACCAGCCCTATCACCCCACACACCCTCCACACCCCTGACCACCCATCCTTCCTTCATCCTCTTCCTGCTTCCCATCTCCCACCCGCTCCTTGTACCTTTTCATCCACCTTTGCGCTATCCTCAAGTCCCCCATCGTCAATCCAACACTTCTTGATTACCTTGGTTGCGGTGCTTTATCTGCGTTCCTTACCCTGCGAAATTGATAGCGACCACAAAGCGAACAAGTTGGTGAACGGTGTCTTGCTCTGCGCGTCTCCTCATCTCATTGGCTTTGCTTAGCTCCAGCCACTCTTGGCTTCCATTTCATTCTTTATGGCGCTCATTTAGAATTCTAATCGGTTTTTAACTGAAGTTATTCGTGGAATGGTGCTTTTGTGTTTCAGTTTGCCTAGTGCCTCTTAACGTAGGGCAAACGATGTTACTGCATATATTTTGCATTCCTTGAATGCGGAAATTGAAAGCTCATGACAATTGAAAGGGTTTCTTACGTTTGCGCATTATTTATTATTTACATTTACTGTTTGTTATGCGAGTTGGTCTAATTCGTTGTCGCTGTTTCAGGGTGCCGCTTTTTTGTGCCATATTTTGCCTCATGTACCATTATCAATGCTGCATTTGGATTGGATCAAACACTGGATGCGATTTTCTGCTGCTTTGTCTCTCTCTCTGATAGTACTTGCTCTCCTTTTTTCTGCCAAAAGCACTGGTGAAAAGAGTTGTTCCGAAAGAGTGCTAAGCAAGGAAGCAGTCCTTCTACCTTCTCAACCTGTCTTGCGCCTCTCCCATCCAACCTCCGCTTGCTTTGTTCGTCGGCTGCCCTTTCCCCTGCCTTCCTCCCTTCACTTTCACTCCTCCCTCTCCCCTCCAACCCAGCCTCACTCCACCTCGCCGGCTCCAACCTCCTCTCTCTGCCCTGCCTGCGCTGCCGGAGTCTACCAGCCTCTCCTCCCCACTCACCTCGCACTCTCCCCCATCATCCCTCCTCCTCCCTCAACCTCACCTCCTGTCAACCTTCCTTCCTGCCCTCGCCTCTTCTCCCTGCCCTGCCCTGCTGTTGATGCCTGTGGCCGGTTGCAGCCTGAGCGGACTGGTGGGGGCCCCCGTGAGCGTCGCCGGGGGCCAGGCTACTCTTGCCGGAGGCCAGGGCGGAGGGCAGGGCAAAGTGGTACTCTTCCCCGCCGCCGCCGCCGCCCTTCACGCCGCCCTCCCCAACCCCCACTCCCACCATCACTTCCCTCCCAACCCCGCCCACCATCACCTCGCCGCCGACCACGCTCACTCCAAACGCTTCAGTCCCTACTAATCCTTCCTCTCCCCCTCTCTCTCTCTCTCTCGCTTGCCCGGTCCTCCCTCCAGCTCAGCCACCCTTCAGTTCAGTCTCACCAGCCCCCCTATGCTAAGCCAGCTCACAGGGTTCCCTTCCGGACACCTCAACGCCCCTCTCTCTCTCTCACTCTGCGATTCTCTCACCTTGCCTCAAGCCCTCCATACCTCCTCTCCCTCTCCTCCACGCCATCTTCTGCATGCCAATCTCGCTCCTTTCCCTCTTTTCCTGCATTTTCTGTCTGTGCGCAGTCCGAGTCAGAGAAGCTGCGGAGTGCCCTGAGTGAGATTAGAGTTTATTTATGCTTAGCCACCCGGAATACTATCACATTTTCTTTCATCCTCTATTTGCATTGTGATATCAACTGACTCTGCGGCCTCACACAAGGCTCAGCTCACGCTTTCCTCTACTCCCTCCTTCCCCAGTAGCAGATCTTTGTTGTGTTCTGGTTTCAATTAACATCACCCCCACTATGGTACAAAGCCTAGAAAGGCCCTAAAAGTCCCGACCTCAAATCACCGAGCGCAAAAAAGTAGAAGGCAAATTGCTAAAAAAGCAAACTCATCAAATGACAGACATTATAAAACGGGAAGGCGAGTAAATAACGAGCAGTTCGCTGGGGCCAAAAATGTCCAGGAAACCGGCTGATTGCGGTGCGCCTGTTCAGTTGAGGCTGGACGGAAGAGCCTCCCTTCCTCTACTCTACATACGCCTGCCGTCAAAACTGACGCGCCTCTCTTTAGTTCAGCCATACGGCAGCCCACCCAAGCTCTCCTCAATTATAGCCACGGCAATGAGCAAAGACTTCACGTTCACTCTCACTCTCTCTGCCAACATCGTCCTCCGCGTCCTGGAAGTGGTCTGAGCCCGCTTTGCTCCTCTTGACAACCGGGGCAGAAGCAATATTGGTCTACTAGGTGCTGGACTTTGTGCTGTGTTTCTTGGGGAGTCTGCTGTGCTATGAGGTGAGCGAGGGAGTGGTGCAGTGCTTCAGTGCACCCTCCCCCGGCTTCTCTGTCAACGGGACCTCCACCGCCGGCCTCGGATTCTCCACTTTCGTCTACGCCTCCGGATTCATCAGTCTTTCAACCTTTGCGGGCCTCTCAATCTTTTTTGGACTCTTACGTGACATTTGTAGTCGCAGCTCAGCTCTTGCTGCTCTACGCCGTGGGCGCCCGAGATGTACTGCGTCGAGTTCATCGTTTCCTGGTCAGCGTACTTAGAAACCAGTCATTTAGCCCAAAAAGCTTCTATGGCGGAATAGGAAGCTATGAAATGATTGGGCTTGAGGTGGAGTCCAAGGAAGAGGAAGGAGGAGGATTGCAGGAGGCAAGCGTGATGGGAGTATGGGCAATACTTCATTTAGGCGCGATGATCTGCGTGGCGGTGTATGCGGATTTATCCAGAGCCCATAGTCGCTCCTATGACCAGCTGGCCGCTGCTGCTGTCTACTTCTGCTCTTATCTGCCTTCTCAACCAATGAAGGCGTTCTCCTAGGTCTTGTCTGCTGTGACGGGAGGAGTGTACGCAGGCGACGCCTACCTACTCTATCTCATCAATCGGGAGCCCAAGGCCAAAACGTTGGATGAAGAGTCCGAGAAGCCCTCCAATGGCACCGCCGCCGCTGTCCCAGAGAAAGAGTCGCCTTCCGACTGATTGCTTTCATTTCCTTTCTGCGCCTATCTAGCTTTCCTTCATTCCAACCACTTACACTGCCAATCGGTATAACTTTAGAGGGAAAGGAATTGGGCCCACGAAATATCACTCGCCTAAATGCATGCAGCATCTCCAACTCAGAGGCAGGGCAGATTGGAGAAAAGGTAGGGAAAGACTAAAGTGAAGAAGAATGGAAAGGCAAAGACAATGGGAGAGAGGGAACTAGAAATTGAAGGCTTTGCGTGTGTCAATTTTATCTTCTCCTGAAGGGGGTAAAACTTCGAGCTCGGCGAGGAAAGCTTGTCCCGCTTCATCCTCCTCTCCGAAGCCCAATGTGGACAGCACAAAAGACACCGGTAGGGCTGGACGATACCTTAAACCAGCTTTTCTATGAGATTCGAAAGTCGTAAAAATTTGATTTGTCATCCGGAGTTATGGTGATTTAATACTTCCCCCTGTACAATACTCAAAAATTCGCCAAGAAACAAATGTTGAGTTTTGATCTCTCATATAGCAATACGTAATATTATGCAAGTTCTTGGTTAGGTTAGTATATACTCTGTGTCAGAGATCAAAACTAGAAGTTGTTTCTTGGCGAATTTTTGAGTATTGTACAGGGCGAAGTATTTAAATCACCATAACGCCGGATGACAAATCAAATTTTTACGACTTTGGAATCTCATGGAGAAGCTGAGTTAAGGTATCGTCCAGCCCTACCGGTGTCTTTTGTGCTGTCCACATTTGGGCTTCGGAGAAAAAAATAAAGCGGGACAAGCTTTCCTCGCCGAGCTCGAAGTTTTACCCCCTTCAGGAGAAGATAAAATTGACACACGCAAAGCCTTCAATTTCTAGTTCCCTCTCTCCCATTGTCTTTGCCTTTCCATTCTTCTTCACTTTAGTCTTTCCCTACCTTTTCTCCGATCTGCCCTGCCTCTGAGTTGGAGATGCTGCCTGCATTTAGGCGAGTGATATTTCATCACACAAAGTCCTTTCCCTCTAAAGTTATACCGATTGGCAGTGTAAGTGGTTGGAATGAAGGAAAGCTAGATAGGCGCAGAAAGGAAATGAAAGCAATCAGTCGGAAGGCGACTCTTTCTCTGGGACAGCGGCGGCGGTGCCATTGGAGGGCTTCTCGGGACTCTTCGTCCAACGATTTGGCCTTCCGGGCTCCCGATTGATCAGATCGAGTCGGTAGGCGTCGCCTGCGTACACTCCTCCCGTCACAGCAGACAAGACCTAGGAGAACGCCTTCATTGGTTGAGAAGGCAGATAAGAGCAGAAGTAGACAGCAGCAGCGGCCAGCTGGTCATAGGAGCGACTATGGGCTCTGGATAAATCCGCATACACCGCCACGCAGGATAAGCGCACCTAGCGAATGATTTCCTGCCCATACTCCCATCACGCTTGCCTCCTGCAATCCTCCTCCTTCCTCTCCCTTGGACTCCACCTCAAGCCCAATCATTTCATAGCTTCCTATTCCGCCATAGAAGCTTTTTGGGCTAAATGACTGGTTTCTAAGTACGCTGACCAGGAAACGATGAACTCGACGCAGTACATCTCGGGCGCCCACGGCGTTGGAGGCGCAAGAGCTGAGCTGCGACTACAAATGTCACGTAAGAGTCCAAAAAAGATTGAGAGGCCCGCAAAGGTTGAAAGACTAATAAATCCGGAGGCGTAGACGAAAGTGGAGAATCCGAGGCCGGCAGTAAAAGTCGTGGTGACAGAGAAGCCGGGGGAGGGTGCACTGAAGCACTGCACCACTCCCTCGCTCCCCTCATAGCACAGCAGACTCCCCAAGAAACACAGCACAAAGTCCAGCACCTAGTAGACCAATCTTTCATCTGCCCGGTTGTCAAGAAGAGCAAGGCGGGCTCAGACCACTTCCAGGACGCGGAGGACGATGTTGGCAGAGAGAGTGAGAGTGAACGTAAAGTCATCGCCCATTGCCGTGGCTGTAATTGAGGAGAGCTTGGGTGGGCTGCCGTATGGCTGAACTAAAGAGAGGCGCGTCAGTTTTGACGGCAGGCGTATGTAGAGTAGAGGGGAAGGAAGGCTCTTCCGTCCAGCCTCAACTGAACAGGCGCCCCGCAATCAGCCGGTTTCCTGAAAACATTTGGCCCCCGCAGGAGACTGCTCGTTATTTACTCGCCTTCCCGTTTTATAATGTCTGTCATTTGATGATTTTTTTCTTTTAGCAATTTGCCTTCTACTTTTGCGCTCGGTGATTTGAGGTCGGGACTTTTAGGGCCTTTCTAGGCTTTGTACCATAGTGGGGGTGATGTTAATTGAACTTCAGAACACAACGAGGTGCTACTGGGGAAGGAGGGAGTAGAGGAAAGCGTGAGCTGAGCCTTGTGTGCAAGGCCGCAGTGAGTTGATATCACAATGCAAATAGAGGATGAAAGAAAAATGGTGGATAACTGCTCCCGGGTGGCTAGAGCATAAATAAACTCTAATCTCACTAGGGCACTCCGCAGCTTCTCTGGACTCGGGACTGCGCACAGACAGAAAATGCCGGAAAGGAGGGAAAGGAGCAAGATTGGCATGCAGAAGATGGCGTAGAGGAGAGGAGGGAGAGGAGGTATGGAGGGCTTGAGGCAAGGTGAGAGAATCGCAGAGTGAGAGAGAGAGCATTGGAGGGGTGTCCGGAAGGGACCCCTGTGAGCTGGCTTGGCAGAGGGGGGGGGGGCTGGTGAG
Source organism: Ptycholaimellus sp. GST1_10 (assembly GCA_030248095.1). Lineage (NCBI taxonomy): Eukaryota > Metazoa > Nematoda > Chromadorea > Chromadorida > Chromadoridae > Ptycholaimellus > Ptycholaimellus sp. GST1_10. Next base: position 26,491 of record JASANA010000321.1, read on the forward strand.
ACTGGAGTTGAAGGGTGGCTGGACTGGAGGGAGGACCGGCAGGGCGGAGAGAAAGAGAGGGGGAGAGGAAGGATTAGTAAGGACTGAAGCGTTTCAAGTGAGCGTGGTAGGCAGGGGCAAGGCCGAAATCGTGGGCGGGGTTGGAGGGAAGTGATGGTGGGAGTGGGGGTTGGGGAGGGCGGCGTGAAGGGCGGCGGCGGCGGCGGGGAAGGGACCACTTTGCCCTGCCCTCCCGCCCTGGCCTCCGGCAAGAGTAGCCTGGCCCCCGGCCACGCTCACGGGGGCCCCCACCAGTCCGCTCAGGCTGCAACCGGCCACAGGCATAACAGCAGGGGGGGGCAGGGGCGGGGAGAAGAGGCGAGGGCAGGAAGGAAGGTTGACAGGAGGTGAGGTTGGGGGAGGAGGAGGGATGATGGGGGGGAGAGTGCGAGGTGAGTAGGAAGAGGCTGGTGATCCGGCAGCGCAGGCAGGGCAGAGAGAGGAGGTTGGAGCCGGCGAGGTGGAGTGAGGCTGGGTTGGAGGGAAGAGGGAGGAGTGAAAGTGAAGGGAGGAAGGC